>WEIU01008872.1:117279-195715 GCA_013389925.1 Aegithalos caudatus
ATATATATACACACCTTCTAAAATCTTCTGAATCACTGAAGATCATGGAACAGATCCTAAAAAGCATATAGAAACCTCAGGCAAAAATTCCAACACATTCAGGAAAAATAAAGGAAAGCCCCAACTATACCGCTGGAGCACCTCAGAAGTGAGAATTTCTGAAAGCTCATAAAATCTAATCCTTACGTGCCCCTAGAAACTTTCTATATTTCATGACCTGACCACTAAGGCTCTTCAGGCCAGTTAGAAAACAAAAATCTAGAAATCCTTGGTTCAAAGTCTGTTTGTCAGGTAAATTTATTGGTCATGATCAGAGCATATCCAATCTCTTGGGCTGTTTTCAAGTTTAAAACGATGGTGAAATCACTGGTTTCAGAAATTAGAGCAGTAGATTGTAAGACCTGTCAGCATGAAACTGTTTGGAAATACCAACCTGACCATCAAGGAGAAAACTCCAGTCATAGTGGTGTGGGATTCTGAGTAAATATCTTTGTCTTGTGTGGGTCCTTCCTTCAGGCAGCAATGGAAGATTTGGGGATCCATCAAGCTAGACACAAGAGATCTGATCAAGACACCTGATCTCTAATCTAGTTGTTGAGTTTCTCAGCTGAGAAAGAGGTCCTCTTGCTCCTTTATCTCTTTTTGCTTTACATCAATACTGTAATCAAAATGTGACAATTGGAGAATATGGAAATCAAAGTCTAAGGGAAAGAAGCTGGACTATGCAAACTATGAGAAGGATACACAAAGGCATTAGTTTTTTCATGACTCCTATCTTCTCAAATGGACATTTTCCTGCTCTTGTTTTTAAATAAATTAACATTCCTTTTAAGAGCTAGGCTCTCTTTTCAGTTGCCTGAGTGTTTCTCTCACACGGTCTTCCAGTTAAAACAGTCAGCTGGAGTACTGCTGACTTTAGGTTTTGTCACAGCTGCCAAGACAAGTACTCTGAAGCTCTAATGCTGTTCAGTTTAGCTCAACAGAATATTCTCATATCATTCCTAGGTACACATCACATTAAAATAGAATAGTTTAATTAAAATGGATATATGATCCATTAAAAAACCCCATCTTTTTAATTCTCTTTCTTCCATGGCTAGTATCAAGGAAAAAGTTATCCTGTGCTATAGTTAAATATAAAAAAATTCACTTGTATTTCAAAAATACCATATGGTATTCATGGTCAGGTATGCATGCATACAAATCTCACAGAAAATATTACAACTGAAGAGCATAAATGCTGATGATTCCTCCAAGAGGATGCATGACCTGGATCCCTTCAGGCCAATGATTTATTCCCTCACTGTGAGAAGAGATAACCTGCAGTTTGAAGAAATTTTCACATGAATAAGGAAAGAAAGGTGCAGAACCGAACAAGAATTTGTGATAAATTCACTGAGATTATCTAAGACTAGTCCCTGAGTAACCTTACTCTCATCTAGTTTTAATTTTCATCTCTTTGCTGATAGCCCTGTAAGCACTCTCCATTTCAGACTAAATCTTTCCTTCACGTGCGTCTTTCATGTATTACAGCATCATTCCATGTTTAACACAGAGAAAAAGTTTATAGTCTTCTGCTATAATTTTTATTTTAGCTCCTAGCTTTTATCTGCACTAGTAAAACAGCAAATTCAGCTCTCTTCACAAATCCAAACAATTAACCAGATTTCTTACCTGTCTCTAACATGGTTTGTGGCTCCTTTCCTTGCTGATAATGCAATTGTTTTCCAAGCTGTGAGCTGTACCATGTCCCTCAGCAACCATTACAATATGTACTTGGTCCTCTAAAGAATAAAACTGATTCTCCATCTCTGCCCATAATTCCTTGTTGCAGGCAATTGCCTGGATACACAGTGTAGGACACAGTTTTTAACGTGGCACAGACCAGAGCCTTACATAAATAAAATGAAATAAATCTTTCCTAATAAATGTCCAGTCAGGGAAAATTATTTGAGAACATTGGCCATTAAAATAAGGATAAGCTTTAGTACGGTTTAGGGATTTTTTTTCTAACAGATGTGCTGTTATCCCTCATTTGAAAATCTTTAGATGTTATATGAGGATCTATTGTTCATTTTTTTGGAAAGAAGAGGAAGTGTATTAGATCTTGGGGAAAGTTTAAAATGAAATGCAAACTCTGGTTTCAGAAAGATCTTATAATCCAATTTACTGCAACCTTATTCAGCAACTGCAGCAGAGCTATTGACAGACTCGGTTCAATGCTCTGCTCATCTCCCAAGGTTAGGACATAAAAGCCAAGGCACTCTGGAGGAGAGACTGTTGATGGGTCATGCCTTAGGCCAGTGGCAAACATGGCCACGTTTCCTCAGCATTACCCCTGAAGATGTGATCTTTGTGTCTGTGACTGTCCTGAACTGGCAGACAAAGCAAGTATTGTGAGGACTGGGTTGTGTGATGAGTTTCGGATTCTCTGTAGAGAATGGGAGTATTTTCCGCTTTTTGCAAGCTGAGAAACATTACTGCAAATTTTCTAATTTTTTCCATCTGTCACCATATTGAAAGCAGTTTGCCAGGGACTTATTCTGGTTCTATGCCACCCTGTGAATTCAAAATCATTTAATATATATTTGAGCTGGAGATAGAGCATCTATACAAGTGTGTGCCAAAATGCCACTTTCCACACTGAACAGCACCAATACTCCTGAACAAAAATGCCATACTTCTGGTGGCTGTGACAGCTCAGATGGGCCCCTGATGATATAGTTTCTACTTGCTCTGGAAAGCAGGCCAGCCCAGGAGACCTCTGAGAGCCAGGCTGCAAGCAAATGCTTGGACCACTGCTGGAATGGACAGTACTAAATTGCCATGACAGATGACAGTCTGCATCTGCTTTCCCTGTGCAACATCAGTTCTGATTGAGATAGGAACGCATCAAGAGGTTAAATTTCTATCCACTACATGCCTTTTGATGTCCCCATGGAGGCAGAAGTTCAGGGCTGCTAACAAATCTGAATTCCTGCAAACACACATCTGAGGAGCTGAAAGAATTAGCAATGAAGGACACCATCCTCCCCAGGCATGTTCTATCTCCTGTCACAGCTCTTATTTAGTGCTGGATGACTAGCACAATCAAAGCCATATTTAGGAGAGGAAAGCCATAATTGTCCTCAAAAAAGAATTTCCTATAAATCAGTATGGTCTCTTCATCCCCCAAAAGCTGCGTCCACTGGATCCCACTGTCTTTATTGGAAAATCTAGGCAACAAATCTGATGAAGAGGCAGAAAGATCAAGAGTGGTGTTCCAAAGGAAAAGCAATGTAAATAAAGACAATCTGGGACACTACAGCTAGGGGAAAGAAAATAACTCGCTTCTCATGAGGATTGCACCTGGAAGCCAAAGAGAGAATGAGGGGTGAAGTTTTGTACATGCCTTTATAATGGCATTCAGAATAATGGTTAACACAATCTACAATGTAATCTCCTTTATTGCTCCAGGAAGAGGTTGGTATTTGTGTGTACATGCTGAACACACACGGAAACAGGCAGGAAAAATAAACATAAATTAATAACTACATGATGCAATATACATGACAATGTACTAGGAGGCTCATTAATAATGGAACATGTGCAAAAATAAACTATAGCAGAATTCAAATAAAATGAACCTGGAGTGGTCTTGCAATGTAATATTAACCTATGTGATTAAACAAACATGTGACAAAGTAAAAGTAAACACATCCATTCAGCTACTGTGGAATTCAGGACTGGCCTCTCAGGCTAAGAAATCACAATTTTACATAATTACCTTTTTAGGACAAGCTAATGCTAAGTTACTGGTAAAATATTTTTAAAGCAAGTATCTAAATACCACCCTGGAATCGCTGATGTTTGCAAATCACTATGAAAAAGAAAGCTTCTTTTCCTTTGTCAGTGATGCAGATCAACAGTTTTTTCTTGTTAACTGTAAAAACATTTTTCACTGTCAGAAAGATGAGACCTCCAGACGTAAATGCCTCTAAAATGTACAGGGTGCTTAGGTATAAACTGTAAGATTGAAAAGAACAAGAGAAAACACATATCCTAGACCTTAAAAGATAGCTTTTACTATTTTTACAACAAATGAGCAAACTTACTGGAATCTGCCAAAATATACTATCTTTTGAAAATTCATATAGACACCCACTGGAATGCCGGCATAGTAAATCCATGGCTCAGCCTGTGTCACCATGGGATTCACCTCCCCCCTAACTGCCACCAGAAGTTGCAGTTTTATACTGGGCACACATGCACCTCCTGCAATTCTCACCTCTCCCATCCTCTAACCATCAAAGTCTACCAAACAGAAATATTTACATTTTGCAAGGCTTTATGTACTAAGAATGATATTTAGAAAGTCCTCACAATCCCAGTGCATCAGTGTTCCTGTCACAGATCTGCTCCTCTGCTGTGTCAACCCAAATCTCCCACTCAATTTGTGCTATGGGAGGTGACACACTTATCAGCAAGGGCTGCTATCATCACACATCCTCCATTGCTACTCACTGCAACAAGGCCTGTCGTGGGGTCAAATGTGGGGCACGCACTTCCCTTTTTGTGCTGCTGCTGCCTTTTATCTGAATCTGGAGAAACCATCATATTAATCTCAAAAAAACCCAAAAAAACTGTATTTCTCCACACCCCTCCGCTCATGACAGTCAGTGTCTACGTGCACCCTGCTGAACTCCCAGGTATGGATGCACACCTCAACCACATCTCTCTTCCATGTCATCATGAAATCAGGGGCATGCTGATACCCTCACACCCTCAACCACATGCTTACTGGTGTGTCAACAGGGCCTCTTGCTATTTCAGGAATTTACAGCCTGTCAACAAAGTTTTTGGTGTTCAAAGTTCAAAGGCCTGGGAGAGAAAATGGCAGCTGAGAGTGCCATGGATTTATATGCACAAATTATGAATACAGTTCAATGAAAAAGATAGTGCAGGATACTGCTCACACAGAATTCACTGTAAAACAATCAACCATTTCACTGTGATAAAGTTCATCTCCAGGTGAAAATTAATATCTACATAAGTGTTTGAAAGTCTTTTTTTTAGTTTCATTGCAAATATCTGCACAGGAAATACAAGCTGTATTTACAATTCAAGGGACATGCTATTGTTAAGACTGAATATTGTTATTCAGCCAAGCTGACTTTAAGATTATTATGTTTTATTAAATCAAGAACATTTAGGTAGGCTATAAAGTTTGCAAATGGGCTTCTAACCCACACAAGATTTTTTACAATTTTTTATTTTTACTTTTAGTTGCATCTGTTATGAAGTCTTATTAGTGTGAACACATCCCACATATAAATGTCACTATTATATACAAGTACAAGGAAGGACTAACCAATGGAGAAAGCTTATTCTGTTGCTGAATTACTTTATTGGCTGCCACAGAGACAAAGAAACAGATATGGTCTGTTGGATCCATATTGTTTTGCAAACTAAGCACATGTTGACTACTAAGAGGTACAAGAAATTATCATTGGTGTGGCATGTGAATTTCAGAATAATTAGATGGATTTAAAGGAAAGGACAGTTTTGACCAAATATGATCAAATTTCAGCCATCTAATGGCCATTTAATGTGTAAATTAAATTGTGCTCTTAGTTCTGCTTCTAGTCATTCTTACTGATCCTTAAAAAAAAAAAAAACAAAAAAAAAGGCAGGAAAGCAAGAATGCAAAGAAGTTGTATTATCTAAATTATTGAAATAACTCCTAAGAGCCAGTTAATGTAAAAATCCATTATCTAAACAAGATTACTAAATAGCAATGGAGCATTTTGGCAAGAAACATCTGTAAATTTATTCATTTTTCTTGTCTCTCAGATAAACTAGTATATACCTAATAAAAGTGCTGATACCTTTTTAGTATAAAATTAAACAAAAATGGTATATCCAAATCCTGCGGAAAAGAAACTGGCATAAAATCACAGCTGTAAAACCCAGCAAGGAGGGGCTGAATTTCCAATATAACAGTAATAAAATACAATACACATTACTCAGAAGGATATCAATCATTCACATAAGAAAATAAATAAAATGAGCACTGATTTATTTTCCAGGCAAGAGCTGCAAAGAGTGACACTGGCTTCCTAGAATCAAATGTCAGAGCAGTACACTCAAGGGAGCCCAGTATTGGATGAGCAGGTACAGGTATTCAGACACACTCTGTCCTGTGGGCTGGATAAAGCCATGCAGTCACCTGTGCATCAGCTCACACACTTGTCTGATGAGCAGAACTTGCTAAATGAGCATCTTATAAGATGGGTATTGACAGTTTCATGATCTGGCCATGTGTGAGTTAATATCACAGAATCATAGAACAGGGTTAGAAAGGGTCTTCTTTGGGTTAGAAGGGGTCTGTTTCCAACCTCCTGCCATGGTCAGGGACACCTTCTACTAGACCAGGTTGCTCAAAGGCCTATCCAACAGGATCTTGAATGTTTCCAGGGATGGGGCATCCACAGCTTCTGGACAACCAGTCCAGTGCCAGTGTCTCACCACTCTCTTAGTGAAGAATTTTTTTCCTAATATCTAAACTGAACCTGCTGTCTTTCAGTTTAAAGCCATTACCCCTTGTCCTGTCACTACATACCCCTGTAAAAAGTCCTTCTCTGGATTTCTCATAGCCCCCTTCAGGCACTGGAAGGCTGTTAGCAGTTCTCCCTAGAGCCTTCTGTTTTCCACACTGACCAACCCAAGCTCTGTCAGCTTGTTTTCAATAGGAGACATCCTCCAGCCTCCTCCTGCTCCAACAGTTCCACATCTTACTTGTGCTGAGGCTTCCAGAGCTGGACACAGCACTGCAGGCTGGGTCTCAGCAGAGCAGAACAGAAGGGCAGAATTCCCTCTCTGGTCCTGCTGCCCACACTGCTTTGGATGCAGCCTAGTTGGCCTGCTGGGCTGTGAGTGCACATGGCTGGGACATGTTGAGCGTCTCATCAATTTTCTCTGGAAACCTGTGAAGTCTGTCCTATGCTAAGTGTGAGTATTCACAGGTCACTCTGGAAGGCATCCCTTCCCTCAAGTGTGTTCAGCACTATAGCTTGGTGTTACTGCCAAACTTGACAAGGATATATTCAATCCCACTGTCCATGTCACCAACAAAGATGTCAAACAGTATGTCTTTGGAGAGAAGGTATTACCCATGTAGATAAAAGCAAACTTCTCAGTGTCTGATTATATGAAGCGATAAATACACCCACAATTCCTGCAATGCCTATAGGACTGCGAATATTGTAGGATTTACTCAAGCAAAACACAGAATTTAATGAACAGAACTTATCAGTATGAAAGTCTTACATATATAAACATTACTAGCATTATGTTGCCAGAAGAGTGTTTGACATGAATGCTTATAAACAAAATACTAAAGAAAAAAAGTATGTTTTTCTTTTGCTTTTGAATTTCCTGTCTTCCTTCCTTCTCTCTTTGTAATAGGTCTTGTGAGATTGCCCTTCTGCACGTGAATCCACACAGATTCCTCGCAATTTTTTATACAGGAGAGCTACCATAATTTCATGCCTCTTCAAACACACAGTAAAAGCAATCAAGTGAAAAAGAAATTAAAAACTAATTCTGCTATTTATTCTCCTCATTTATTTTATCAGTCATCCCACTGTCACACTGAATAATAATCAACAAGACTTGATAAACACACTTAGCAGAGGGCAGACATCTTTGCAGCTTTCCAGAGAAAACTGCAAGCCCCAGGCAAATACTGATTCTCAAGGAAAGATTGGATTAATCACAGCAAACGTGATGCCAGTGTTAACATTTCTGTTCACTCAGTCATCCGGGCAAGCTAACCATGATGCAAGTTTACCTAACTAATCATGTCAATATAGGAGAAAAAAAAAAGGCTTCAGAGCAGTTTACTCCCACAGAAAACTACTGGTATGTGGAAGGTAAAGTAGACAGAGTGTCTACAAAGAGGTATAAAATTACAACAGAAGTATTGTGACAGACTACAGATAATTATTGCTTATAATGTCTGGCTGCAATTATTCAATTTTGTACCATTTCACATTTAGTAGCTTAGTGCTGGAATTAGGAGGCTAAGATGACTCTTTGGAGGAATTCCATTTCAGTCTCAGTCACTTTGTGGTGTTGGCTCAGAATGCCTCCAACAAAACACAAGATCAAAGCAAAACCATTATTTGATTTTCATTTGAGATACATTATTGCTGGGAAGAACTGCCCGAGCAATTTTAGCCTTAGAGTTTCTTAAAAGCCTGAGGGGCTTTTTGTTGTGCTATTTGCTTCTTTTGATTTGTTTGTATGATTATTTGTTTTGTCTTTTTATTAAATCAGTTGTGAAAGTAAGGAATCCAGCAAGGTTAGATATGACTGTACAGAAATTTGTGTGTTGAGCAGTGCCTGGATGCACATTTAAGCCTCAGCTGTAAATTGTGTGAAGCATATCTCTAAGACAGTGGCACTCCTGCATCTCCTGATGGACCAGCACACAGTCAGCTCCAGAGGGATCATTTTGTTCAGTGTAACAGTAGAATAACTTCAAGTGGACGAAGCAGAATGGAGTGAAATGTCCCTAGTCCTTATAGGATTAGAATTGCAAAGGTCTCTTAAGGCATTTCTTGCAATTTCTGTAAGTGCCCATAATGCTCTCGAACTCCTTAGAAAATGAAAATCACACAACTCAAAGCTCTTTAAACCATTTCTATATATTCATTTGCCTTTGCATCACTGTCTAACTACCTTCAAAAATCTGGCCCTTAGAAATTTTGTTCCTACAAAGGGAAATTTTCTGTACCCATTTTTATATATCATTTTCTGTACATAGTTCTGAGACACCATTTAGGATATTGACTTAGGCCAGGGACTGTCTGAAGCCAATTTGTTCCTCTTTACAGTGAAAGGGAACAGGCTATCATTTACTGTGCCTCTGAGTGCAGTATTTCCTTGAACCATTCTACTAAAGCACACCTGTCTGTGACATTTAGAAGCTTGGTTTTCATTAGATGCCAAGGCTCACTGGAAATGAAACACCAAGAAGAAACGCACTGATCTAGTGAAGCTCCAGACATCAGAGAGCTACTTCCTGACAGCTTGGCCACCACCTCCTTGCAATCCTCTTGAAAAGCTGACAAGGAACAAAGACCACCAAGACGAGTAGCTCTTCATTTTTCAGCATTTTTAAGTATAGAGTTGAGACCAGAGGATTCCTGCATTTCACAGCATGCCCAATATACCCCAGCACAACAATCCCATTCTTACAGCAAATTTCAGTGTAGTACATAACATTTCCAATGTGATCAATTTTAACATTACCTCTACTTGTCCTACTCTACTTCAGAAGGATCCAAGGAAGAGCTAAGGTAGATCTACCTACCTCTGCACAAGTGCTACACATTTCAGTGTACACAAAGCACTTATGGGAGGAACTTGTAGGAGTCAGTGCACTCAAATGAAAAGCCCAAAACAGCTAAATTTTGCCACGGTTCATCTTTTTTCCTTTCTTCCTGGAAATCAGGTTCTGTACTCTCAAACTTTTTATTCTTTTTCCCTTGGTTCCAGAGATCTCTTGCCTATATGCCTCCCCATGATTTTTCTCCTCCAAAACAGCCCAGTCATACAGGCTGCCTACGTCCCTCATGAGATGCAACATACAACACATGACTTTGGAGTCAAAAGGCCACAGGAAATGCTCTAGAAGACATATAGCTGCCTAACAACCCTAAGAAGCTAGTAGCACTCATTCAAAAGCACCAGAGAACCCTGGTTTTAGTGCTGCTTCCTTCAAAGCATTCATTGCTTTTGTAAGTTCACTAGATGCCTATCTCATGTGAGTCACATAAATACTTTTTCCAAATAAAGACCCAAATATCCTTACGCAAAATACCCGCTGCAGACAAAGTTTCTATGCAGGTTTAGTAATAATATTATCACAATTAATGGTGTCCTTAAATATACATGAAACATTTCACAGAACAACTGCTTGGTCTTTAAAGGAAATTTGCCTTTTCCCCTGGATACAGTTTTCTCCTAGCAGAGGAAAAGAGTAACCTCGTCCAAAAGGAGCATTATAAATTTTACTACTGGGTTAAATACAATGTGTGTATAAATCTGGCAACTGTGAAGTCTTGTTAAAGAGATAAATATTTAGGGTTTTAGCCCTGCCATATATCAAAAGGCCCTTCCCCTACACTTTTCATCCTGACTGCTGTGAGCATTTTAATGTTGGAATAAAATTCATTTTATTGTTTGAAAAATACCTGTAGAAAACTAGGCTCTCACAGTTAAAAAAATACTTGCCTTCATAATTTAATGTAAGTCAGCAGGAGCCTGTGAGGTTTCCCAGAGGTTCATGGCCATGACTGAGTCTCTTCCAAAGCCCTCATTTGGTTCTCCAATACAAAAGAAAAAGCAAAAGCTTTAGCTCTGTCTGTGCTACTTTTGGGGAAATCTGCTGCCCACTCTCATCCTTCAGTTGCTAGCTCACAAACTTCCCCTATTATTGCAGATTTTTTCTGCTGATACAGTAATCCCTTGTATCCCTTGCATACAAGGACATACCCTGTTAGCTAATGGTCAGTATCTGTGGATTTCCCAGTATTTGGCACTTCCAGTGCAGAGGTGAAAGGGAGCCCTACCCCATGAGCACATGGTCTATCTGTAATGCATCATAAGGCACATTTGTGCCGATGGCCATGAGATACAGCCCAGCTCAGAGACTTTCCTCTTATCACTTTTCAACAATGAAGACTTTCCTGGGCATCAGTTCATACTCATATTTCCCCATATTTTATTTGATAAATTATATGTAAGAGTGAATGGGGAGTCAACATGATCCATGTGTTAGTGAATATATAGCATCACCTCTTCACCACTCTAGCCTTACAAATTTCTTTAGTTTATAGTCTTTACCAAGTTAAATCAAATTTAATACTACAGGAACATGCCACGTCACTTATCCAGAAACCACCATTCACAATTTAGAACCTCATAAAAATGATAATAAGGAGAGAAATTATATTTTTCATTGACTGCCACAGTTGAAATGAAGCTTATTCCTTTTTATTAAGCACTTATAAGGTTCTCATACCCTCTTATCTATTGCCTGAGGCATTCAATCTCTCCAAGAAAAATCACTATTAATCCTTATTTGTGCCAAGTCCTCGCAGTATAACAGTGTGTCCAGAAAAAGGTGCTGTTTAATAAAAAAGTTTAAGGTTATTGCACTTAGAATCAGTGTGGGCAAGCAGAGATCACTTGTGGTTTTTGCCTGGAAAGTTGTTCATAATAAATATCCCCAAATATTATGATTATTGTATCAGAGGTGGTACAAAAGCAGAGAAATCTAGCCAGAAAATCGATTATATGTTTTGGAGGTTCTGGTTATAAACTTGTGAACCTTTACAGTTTGTTCATTGGTACATATTAAACAGATTTTAAATTTATCTGACTTTTGGTATTTTGCAAATTCCATCTTGAGGAAAAATATTTCTCTAATGTGGGAGATGCTTCTGTAGTTTATGTGGACTGCAACTCTCCTGTGTAGGGAATCACTCCTCTCTGTCAGAAATTTGCAATGTCCTGAAGCACTGAATTCCGTAATCGTAGCAAGCAGGGAGAAAGATTGCACAACCACATTTAAATCCCTCTTCCTCTGTATAAAAAGAGTTTGCATACAACAAACACCCATTTACAGGAAATAAAAGGAGAAAACGTGGTCATGGCAAAGACCTGCCCTAGAAAGATCAATGAGGCAAATGTGTGGGCAAACAAAAAAATTGCAGTGCTGAAACAACAGGAAGGTATTAATGGTGCTTGTTTTTTCTTTTCCTCTCTTTTCTCTTTCTTTCTTTCTTTCTTTCTTTCTTTCTTTCTTTCTTTCTTTCTTTCTTTCTTTCTTTCTTTTGCTTCCTTGCTTCCTTCCCTGTGTGTCTGTGTTTGCATACTTATATTCTTAGTAAAAAAAAGCTCAGAATAATCTGATATATCAGACTGAGTTCCCTCAATGCTTCTGGCTTCAAAGTAGAATAAAATGAAGTAAGTGGTGAGACTCTTAGAGATGATCATCCCTGGAGTGTTCCTTAACAGCATTTCTTCAGAAATGGGGGAAATAGTTCAGATTCCTCCTCATCTCAGGCAATATGAACACACTAAAAGCTTAAAAAATATTTAATCTACATAAACAGGAAATTCTGTGCAGATGCTCACTTTTCCTGATGCTGAATAATTCTATGTAAAAATTTTAGCTGTAGATGGGAGACTGACAAAAAGACTGATTGTAGGAAAGCTTGTTATTTATGGAATGTATGCAAAATACCAACTTTTCAATTAATATGTCACAGAAGAATTAAGAGTTTCCTAAGGGGGCAACAACACATGACATTCCGATTCTTGAATGCCACTAAGCTAGCACTTTCTGAAAGGCACACTAGTGCATTTCAGGCTGGTGCTCAGAATCACAGTCAGTTTGCACTTGGATCTTTTATATGCCACATTGTGAGTCATACTCTTTATTTACTTTTATTATTATGTATTTTATACATAAAACAGAAAATAACAGAACTACTAATAGCAACTCCATCTTCGAATACCTTATGTTATAATCAACTCACAAAGAGAAACAGACCCTCAAAACAGCCAACATGGAAGTTGTTAATGAGCAAAGGGTAAAAAAAATGAGCCCAAATAAATAGGCATGGATAAAGTTTTAGCCTTTTCTGGAGCCTGGAAATCTCAGCATAGGTCTATACCAGCACTTGGAGTCAACCTTAGCACTAGTAATTTCTGACCAAGTGCACAGAACATTTCACAAAATCTCTTGCACAAGAAGATTCTCTCCTCTGGACCCAAGAAACCCTGATGAATGATGATGCATATTATCAAAAATATCCTGCTGAAGAACACCATGCACAACAAGAAATATGGGCTATCATCTCCTCCTCCTCAGCAGTGCACAAGAGGCATAGAGGACCAGGTTTTTGCACACCTTTTCTTGTCCCATATCTGCCCACTACAAGCCATATTCATGAGAACTCATGCATTCCCATGTGGCTGTGGTGATCCCAGACAAAGTGAGCCACTTATTAAGACATCTGTCATCCTGTGTAACAGAGGAGGGACGTCTCTGAGGTCATGAAAGGGGAGAGGGAAGGTAGTCTCTGTATCAGCAGGATATCTGCCCCACCCCCAGCTCTCCTGAAGCACATATCCAGTGCCCTCTAACAGACCAAGCTGGCAGAAAGCCACCCATTAAACTATCCCAAAGTCCCTGTTTCTCAACCTTTAGGGCATCTTCTCTGTTCTTATGCATTCTGTAGTTAGAGATCTTGGAAAGAGTTTGATTCTTGGGATTCCCCTGAAGGAGTCACACATCATGGGGTGAGCTGCTGTGAAATGAAGAAAAGCTGTGTGAAGGCTCATACACTATAGTGGAGATGGCTTTCATGATGCTCCCCAATATTAACACAGATCAAACCTAAATATCAGACTGTGTAGATCATGGTTTTAATAAGAGTTTTAACCTCCTTTATTGCCAGACTTTTCATGTAATCCTTGAAATGCAGCAAGTGTGGATGTCTGTCGCTCCTGCACCACCAAGTAGAGCTTAGGTTCAAGCCGTAAATGTGTGAGTTAAAAGAATTTTACTAATGACCCCAAATACTATCTGAAGAGTGGACACCAGGGACAATTTTCCAGTGAAGTGCTGGATATTAAAAAAACTGTTGTTTACCATGTTTATGACAGGAGAATACATCAAAATACTCAGGACTGTCTCATCTACAACCTCAAAGCAAAATCTATGTGCCTTGGGACAGGATGAAGAAACCCTAAGGGCAGATTTATACAAGGAGAGAGGTTAAAATCTTTTCATTTTCTTTTCTAGTCCCTCAGTCTCTTTTTGTGACTGAGAGAAGTTCACATCTGAATTACCTAAATACAGGAATTTTCAAGGCAAAGGAGAGAGAACAGCTCTGATAAATTAGTTAATTCCTCTGGCTCATTATATCAGCAGCATATTCAGACAAGCTGAGACTGGCTCTTATTGCAAACATACAGCTTGGGAGGAAAAAAAATACCAGTGTGAAGATTTGGACCTTTTGTCTTAAAGTTGCTTTAATTAGAAAACCAGACTCTGGGAGGCTTTGTACTGTGAAAGTCCAATTGTTAAAGAGAATTGGGGGTGGAATACTCACATTTGCCCATCAAGTTACTGAATTGTCTGTTCCATATATCTCAGTTCATGTCCTTTGTCCAAAGTGGCTCTTATCACCTGGGGACAGAAAGGGTAGAGAAAAGAGACGTTTATTCCACAAGCACAAAAAACACTTTGAAGACACCGCTCTTTGTTCACCTTGAAAAACTTCTTCTGGTGCAAGTTAAGGAGTATTGAAATTTGTCTGCATTCGTTGTTTAAAAAATAAAAGTTGTACAGATGGCTAGGAGACAGAACAAGCCCTTGTCTGATATTTCTGCATTGCTTTATGTTGCAAGAAGGTAGTGGTAAAACACTAGGAATCCACTCCAAGAGGCAGGGAATGGGTGCCAAAATGGTCATGGTGCCAGCCCAGGCTCGAGGAGAGCTGTGGTTCCTTGTGTTGCTACTGTGCATGTGTTGTTGCACGGGCCACAGATGCCTGAGCTGTACAATTCCTTCACCTGTTCGGTGATGAACTGCACTTATTAGCATTTTTCAGATTTATTCAGTATAAATAAGTAAAATCTCAAAAAACATAAGGGTGCTTGAAGCAATACAGTATGTATTTCGCTCAACACGGAAATGCAAATCTCTGCGGGTTGTCAACTAAATGCCAGAGGTATCTAAACTTCCTCCATGACACCTGTGCTGAAGCTGGTGCTTCCAGAAAATATCAAATCTCAGACAGGTGGTCAGTGCTTGTGCAATCACTGTTAATGCTTTTGAAGCCTCTTGGACCCTGCATGTGCACAGACCAGAGCATGACAGACAGCTCGGTGCTTCATGGAGACAGCAAACTCACACAACACACACACAAGCACAAGAAGTCTGACCAGCTCAAGCTATGGGCAGAGGGACCACAGATGGCCATTTACTCTTGCAATATGTGATTAATCTCCTTATGTACAATTTTTTGGTTCCACTACCACAGGTCATGCATGAAAAAAAGCAATAATTGCATTTGCTTGGATTGCTGTTAAAACTGCAATGACTTATGCCCTTGGAAGCACTGATGAGAGATTTGCCTTTGTTTCAAAACTCTAAGGATGTTAAAAAAATTTATTATTATTTTGAACAATCTCAGATAAGAAAATATCGCACATTTTCAGGAATCTCAAATATGCTGAAAGGTGCTGGGGAAAGGGAGAGAATAATCCAGACAAAATAAAGATCTGAGAGAAAATTAAAATTATATCACGCAAAAGAAGCAGTAACATTGTCAACATAAACACCGCATTTCTCTTGAAAATCCAACAGAAGGTAGAAGTCTTAGTAGAAAACACAAGTTTAGATATTAAGTAGGAGAAAATGTACATATATATTTATGTTTACATGGGGGTTTTTATTCAAATCATCAATGGACTTAGGAGGCAGATGTGAAGGATGAGGAGGGCACGATGGAGGGAAAACATCAAAATAGTTTGGCATCCCTCCAAGACTAGTTAGAGATATTCACAGATCCTCAGGGACCATAAGATTTCCCCAGTTTTTATGATAACACAGTCGCAGTACCTCATTAGCCTTATTATAACAAATTATTTCTCTGCTCTGGGATTTTAGTCATGAGCCAATGACTTTGACTATGCTAGGAAACAGGAGTGTTCCTCCAAACTGTGTTTAAAATTCTTGTGTCACCCAGAGGTGATGCATCAGCAACCTACATTGCTATGAATATTTTTGCAAGGACTACCCAAAAATAAAACTCTTCTCAGACACTAACACAATTCACATAGTGGGTGTGATGGAACTGAAAGGGAAGAAAAATAATAATAATTAAAAAAAAAAGATGAAGAAAGGAATTGAATCTCCATGGAAGATAAAGCAGGATGAAGACACAAATTGAAAGCAGTGGGCAAACCAGGCTGAGCTCTGATCCTCCAGAAATGTATTTAATCAAATTTATTGCTTGAGTGTAGCTTCACCACTGTGTTTTGGGAGTCATACTAAGGCTCTCCTCAAGACCATAGGTGATGGGACCTTGCATATCCAAACAGGTTTGAAAAACTTTAACAAGTGGTTTTTCACATGATCACGTAAGAGTACATTGGGTATCTGCATGGTATCTGATGTAACAGTGAGTAGAAATTGGGAGTAGATAAGGAAGATGAGCATTAACACGGGCACAGTGTCCATAAACAGTTACGTGGGCAATCTTTGAATCAAGATTTTTCTTAGCACTACCAGGAGAGTGGACTTCAGGTCTGTCTTGTAGCAGTACTTGGATGGAAATCTTTACTGCTTTACTGCTTAAAATAAAAATTCAATAAGAAACTAAACTCCTCTGGACAGTGTAAGAGATGGATTTGAAGTGAACTGATGCCCCCAGGAATATTTCATTCAATATCAGTTTATTTTAGCTCATCCTTAAAACACTTAATAATGTTTTCAGAAGTCTTTAGTAGTTTACCTCCAGTTCAGATGTTTTACTAATATATATTTATGCCTAAAGTTCTGTATTTGGTGAAAAACACTGTAAAGAAATGGTCTCAGTACCAACTGAAATGTGCCAAGGCTTTTCCCTCTTGTCAATCCTGGATCATGGATTGACAGGCAGCCAGAAATTTTGCCAAATCAAATTATCATACCCTGAACTGGCTAAGCTCATGGAGCCTTTATAAAGCCTTCTTGCTCCCAGCCCAGCGGGTATCCACTCCTTTTCCTGGTTTATATGTAGGGAAGCTGATCCTTACATGAATGGTGAATCAAAGTCTGGTCTAACCTCCTCAGAGGCATCCTCTACAGCTGAGTGCCAAGCCCTAGACTGTAAACATGGGACAGGCCTTTATCTGTTTTTAAGGCCCAACTCTCATATTCAATAACTGCCAATGCACAATGAAGACCAAGGATTTATGGCACCCAGCTTGGGAGGGCTTGAATGTGTTGGTAACACCAAGAGATCTAGCTAGAGTTGCATAAACTTCACTGAGGGTCAGCAGTTTTAGAACAGGGTAAAACAATCCATTTTACTGAACTTCCAGGTGATGAGATATGGCCATTACATCAGAACAGACTCTCCATGGGGTCTGCTTTATTTTAGATGTTCACCTTCATTCAAAACTGCTCACACATACAGAGAAGACTGAGACTTCTCCACAGATAGGTATTTGCTCTTTGTCTCAATTTATCCACAGGAATGAAAGCTTGTGTTCCTGCTAGCCTTCAGTAGCTACACAGGACAGCTTTTCAGAAGGGGAAAGAATAATCTTGCTTTCCTTACATGCCAGGATTTGAATTAGATTTCAGAGCATTTACAGCTCAAACAGAGGGGTATCAGCTCAGTCTCTCGGTTCCAAGTCAGTTTGCAGTAGTGACATTGACAATGACAATTAATAGGTAAACAGAAAAATTTACACAGAAATATCTGACACTGAGTAAACAGGGAGATACCAATAATTAAGTTTAATGTATTCAATTTTGCAACTGCAACCACATTTGATGGAAAATATTCCCAGTCCTTTTCTGCCAATATCTATAATAAGAATCAGAAATGTGATGTAGCTTAAGTAGTTTGAGAAGTTACTGATTCCTGAGTGTTCGTAACAACTTCCATTTCACAGAGCAATTGCCGTTAAGATGGACAAATACATATGTGTTTATATACACATTTAAAGTTTTAAAGAAAAGGTCTGGGATCAGATTTCTCCATTTTATGGGTTGCTGTGGAAACAGATTAGCCCTTTGGAAATAAAAACCCATGTTTGACTATAATGCAAAGAACAATCCATAGCATGAAAGGAAAGAACAGCTGGGAGTTGGAATAGTGTAAGCTGACATGTCAGACAGTAGCCAGACAAAGTGAGCCAGGGACTGTCTGAAAACAGAGTAGGGGGGAAGAAGAAGTAAGAACTAAGCACTGTCAACAAAGTCTGCAAAATGGTCCAGCTGTTCACTCTCATCATAACTAAAAAAATAAGGAGAGAATTCCAGGGCTGAGGATTAAATTTATGAAGAGAAGAAAACCTGAATGGAAAAAGTGAATAGTATTTCAGACAAAGCAGACCCCGCACGGAGGTCTTTGTTCGGAAACAACTTGGAAAGCACAACACTGGGTTCCGGACAAAACACACATCCCTCCAAATCTTTCTTATAAAAGGCTAAAAGGAATCTTAATACACTGCATTAAGCAGACTTTTACAGAAAACATTGTTTGCATAATTTCATTGTTTCAGGCTGAGCATTAATGTTCTAGACAGATAAATAGATTTAGAGAATTTGAGAGAAGGCATATCCAGCATTGCAGAAAGGGCTAAAAGGTGAACAAATTTCACCACAAATCTCTACTAAAACCTGAAATGAAAGCCCAAAGGACTTCTGATATACTGTAAATAGTCAGCCAGTTCCTAGAGTCTTAAGTGATGTCTGGTCTTTTGTTCAGACAATGGACAATTGAATCCAAGATGAATGGTTCCCAGGATTACATGCAAGCTGAGCAGCACAGAGGGAAAGCGAAGTGTTAGAGAGGTTAATTCAGAGACATGCTTACCTCCCAAACAAAGGCATTCAGCAGTACAGAACCTGATTAGGGACTCTTCAAGAAATACAAATAATGTCATTCACATTGCATAAGCAGCTGAGACTATGTATGTGTGCATAGTTAGGAAATAATAATGAATGCACTTTCTTCTCTTTGATTTTTTTTTTCTTTTTCCTTTGAATAATGTCTTCTGTCCAATGATCTCTTAGGAGCAAAGCTAAATAGCTAGCAAAATGATTGATTTAGGAGTTGTTTTGTTTCCATTGTCTGTGAGATCACTCCAGGCATTCAGTAACCTAATCTGTTAACTCCTGTATCAGTAAGTATATTACAAATCTGGAATAAAACCCATAAATGATTAGTGAGGGAACTTCATATTCTTTAGATGAAACTAATTATGAGTGTGGATTTCATTAGTGATAGGACAGCTCTGAAATATCATTCATAGCTATTCATCCATGCTCTGGTACCCAAAGATAACACTTGCAAATGTCATGGTAATAATAGGATAAACAGGTTGAACTAATATCCAGAACAGCATGCCATCTGAGTTTTCAATATTTACACTTGATGCCACTTAAATGAGCAGGATGTGATGAAGAGAAGCACAGCATATCTAAAGATTTCATAAATCTCTGACTTTTACCATAGTCATGGTGCATTTGTGTATTTCATCCAGCAGTTCTTTTGTTTATGACCAGCAGCTTCATCACCTTTGCCAAACATGCCTTGAAGTATGCTAATCCACTTGGAGGATTTTTTTTCTTTTTAAATTTATTTTTCTAGATAAAAATCCACCCCATCCATCTCTTCTGACTTGCAGTCTTTCTGTATGTTTCCTTTGCTGCTTTTCTTACCTGCAACATTACAGCTCTAATCATAGAAAAGGCCAGGTTCCCAGGAAAACTGCGTGGACTGTGGTTCAGAAGGCAAAGAGGCCCCTCTAAACAGGACCCTAGGCCCCATGTAAAGGAGCAATCCCACAGAAATTATGTCCACATACACAAAAGCCAGGCCTGCACCAAGCAAACCTTGCATGGTTTAAACTATGGGTGGGAGTAAGTGCAAAGTCAACAAAAAATAGTGGAAGAGGTGTGAGCCTGTGAGGACACTGAATTTCCCTGGAGAACCATAATTACAGTAGCAGTCTTATGAAATTTCAAGAGAATGCTCAGTAGCCTTCAAAGGGTCTCAGTGATATTTCAAGCTACTATCAGCTTGACACCAACATAGCTCACTTAAAATGAATCCAAGCCTAGATGGACATTTTAGGGCTGTGATCAAGAATGTTAGAAAAATAACTAACTTTTGCTAAGCTTAGCTGTGTGATATCTATTTCCGAAACATTCTTCCTGCTCTTTGAGAGACTTTGACTTGCATCTTCTTATGATCAAGATCACACATTTTACAGACCTTTATTCTGATTGGCTGCTTGAGACTTTTCATGTTGTCATTTATACCTGTGTTGTAACCCATTTTGTGGGTTTGAAGGCCACTCAGTTGGCCCTGCACAATGACTTTCAAGGGTTTCAAAAGCAGCAGGCAGTGTCACGACAACAGCTGTAGGTTCAATGTCTCATTTGAAAACTGTGCTATAAATCCAGGAGAGATCGTAATGGCATTTAGGATTTATCTGTACTGTCATTGACATAAGAAACACCTTCACCAAGGGAATCCATGGGGATCCTTCTCCAGTTCCAGGCAGACAAGTGTTGTAGTTCCTCTTTGATACACATGTATCCAAGTGTGGCCATACAACCAGCTGTGTGTAACCCAGGTGTGGACCCCCAGACCAAGTCTAGATGAGCAAGAAGGAGCATGAAGGGTTGTGTAGCATGGAGGGGATGATGCCCAGGATCCAACATTCACACTGTCCACATCTAAGGGGTTTCTCTCAGAGGACCTCTGGTATTGGTCTTTTGGAGCCTAGCAGATGGACTGTGCTAGTTGTGTACTTTTTCTGGGTTAGTGTTATCAAGAAAAATCCAGATCAGGTTCTGCAAACCTCCTATGGGATGCAAACCAAAACATGAACAGGGAGACCCAGTTCAAAAACAGACTCCTGATCTATATATTATACACTGAAATTACCTCAGTAATCTGAGATTAGCTCAGTTGGTTATAACATAGTAATAATGCCACGGTCATAAATTTGATCCCTGTATGGGCCATCCACTTAAAAGCTGAACTTGACAATCCTTGTGGATCCCTCCCAATCTAGAATATTCTGCAATTCTATAAATGTTAATGTCGACTCAATAACTGAAACTTAGACTGTGTCTTTGTGTGGGAGGCCAATGTACAGAGTACTGTGCATTTCCACAATATTTTATCCTTTTACCCTTCAGAATATATTGGCATCGTGCATCACACTGTCTCCTGGGAACAGTGCTTTGCCTGTGTTTGCACCTGAATAATAGCTAGGAGTTACTTTGGAGAACAGTATTTAAACATGAGCCAGAAGCATGCCAAGATGCATTCCGAAAATTGAACATTTAAACAATGTAGATGACAGAGCCCAAGTACCTCAAATATGCTCCTTGGCAGGATTTGGTGCTGGTACAGATGTAGTCCTGGTTTCACGGTGTCCCACTCAGGGTGCTCCCAAAACCAGGTTGCAGTACTGATGTCCTGATCCAAAACTCATAGCAAAGCCATGAACAAACCCAAAGCTTTGGAGGAATGAGTGTTACTTTCCTCATTTTCTTGAACTATGCAGTACCAAGAAGAGTATTTGGGCTTTAGTAACAAAGACAACTAAGGTAATATTTTAACTGTGATCTGTACTGAACTGCTGTGAATTAAAAATGCCTGAAGTCTGTATTGTTATTTTAGAGAAACTGTCAGATGCAATAGCCTGATCACCTTTAACCATGAACAATTAGTTCTCAGAGTGAATTGACAAACTCTTTAGAAAAGTGGGTGGAATTGATTAGTTGCTGATGCCTCTTTTTCACTCTCTCTATCTTCCCAAGCAGTAGTGATTTCATCAGAATAACTGATGTTAAGAAACACTAGAAAGAACATCAACAGGGAGAACACTACTTTTTCATAGTAGAAAGGACTGAAACACTCCTCTAGCTGCCCTTTTTATAATTGCAGACTTTTGTCCAGTGTACAGGAGCACATCTCATCTCCTCCCAAATTTTTGTCGATTTCTGTCTGCCTGCACACAGGACAGCATGGTCAATTCAGTTAATTCCTGCTGCCCTTCCATCCTCAGGCCTCAGACCTATAAAAGCAGAAGGAACAAAACACAAAGTCTCTACCTGCAGTACCAGAAAATGACCTTGAGGTCCTGCCCCCAGTATGTTTAAAAGTAGGGGCTTTGAGTGCAAAAGATAAAAAGTCTGGATTCAGCTGAAATGGAATGTATTATGATATCTTTGTAATCCAGCATGCTGGCACCACAACGGCACCTCCTGATCTTTGCCATTATCTCAGCCGTCCATGTGAAATAAATGAAAGAATCATCTTTACAGAGCAGACTGCCTGAGTGGCATATTCTTGCTAGACACTACTGTGCTTGGAGAGGAAAAAATAATTTCCACACAAAAATCACATATCCATAAAATGTGAAATAAAAGAGTGTGACACAAAAGTTTCTTCGGTGTTTTAATTTTCAGGTTCTGTAAAAAGCATACAGGAAGAAATTCCACATACTGCATTGGACTGATAGATAAAGTTGGAGCTGTTTCAGAAGATGACGGATGGACTCTATTCGTAGGTACACTAGGCTAGGACAGAAGAGATATGAGTTCTGACAACACTGCCAAAGATTTCTGTCATGATGTCAGACGTTCTTGTTAATCTCTTGCTACCTCAGCTCCCCATCTCCAATCCTGCTGACGGATTATTTTCTTCCTTTATGCTGCAAGCAGTGTATGGTGTATTGGTACAGCAACTGGTGCAGTGGACCAAACCTGGACCAGGAGACCTGAGGCTGAGGGTGCATCACAGGAAACCAGCAGAGAACACAGTCAAACTGCAAATATCCACCTAAATTGCATGCAAGCAGGCAAAGTACTGTTTTAACCTGATTTAAGTTGGACAGCTTTTTAACAATAATCCCGCAATATTTAGCCAATTTAGCTGTCCACCTAGATGTCCTTTTAATCCAGGACACACATTTCTGTCCAATTATTAAATCTTTGCTGAAAGAGCACCTTGTGTTTCATTTGTACTGACACTGCACAGGAACCTCACCTTTTCCTCATGCCAGAAGGGTCTTCAGGGCAGATGCTACCAGAACACATTGATTTCCTCTAAATAAAGCATTTAGTACCCCTGCAGAGCAAGTGGCTTTTTAAGCCACTGGGATATGATGAAGTCTTTAGCAGTTCCATGCTCAATGAGCCTCCAGGGATATATTGTCAGAAGGGGCAGATGGAACAGGTGTGTGATGAGGTCGTATATTTTCCTTTTTCTTTTGGAATCCTTTCTTTTCACAAAAGACTAGGTCATGCCCTGTGTTGCTCTTCCATCTTTGTTATTAATTTCCACCATTTCTATCACCAGGGAAGCCTTAGTTCTCAGTGCCCAAAATTGGAAAAGAGCACATAAATTACTTGTACCACCCACCCTGGTGTTTTCCAGATTAAAATGACTGTTGCTGCAACTGTTGCCATCAAGCATAGCCAGACCAGCTGTTAGAGCCGGCAAAACACAGGCACAGACAGAAAAAAAAAAAAAAAAAAAAAAAAAAAAAAAAAAAAAAAAAAAAAAGACCAGAACAAAAACTCCAGGGCGAATGAGAGACAAAGTTTAGCACCCTACAGCCTACCCTCATGCTCAGGGTAATGCTCTGCCCCAACAGAAACAGAAGTTGGTGGTCCCTGTCCTCAGCAGGGAGTTCTCTTTCTTCAGCAGCCACTGCAGCTTCTGGGGGCCAAGGACTCCCCACTCTTCCCTGTGGGTGATAAGTATCATATTTACTCTTTTAGAGGAAAATCATGAGTTTGTGTGGTCTGCAGAAGGGAGTGAGGGATGAAAACTTCTAGCAGTGGTATGCTGGAAAGGCAACAAATACCATCATTTCTTACAGCACCTGTTAAACCTCCTGGAGAAGGGTTCTATGGCCATTTGCTGATGAACAGCAGATTGGTCATCATGTTAGGGTTATGGTAGCATCACTGTTGTGTACATTTATCATTCCAGTAGAGGTACAGCACTGAAGAATTGCCAATTGCCAGCTACTAGTTTCTTCATGTGCTCTTCCATTTCCATCCTCAGAAGAATTCTGACATTTCCCTCCCACTCTCCATTTCCTTGTTAGAGCCCAGGGGCTCCTGTTATCAATCTATTTCTGAACCTTGTTTTCTAGTTGTCTTGCATCAATTTTTACCTATTTAGGCTGAAAAATCTCCAGGCTCTCTATAATCCCTGATTTTATTGTGCAGTGAACACCTTGGTCCCAACTAATTCTTCCAGTTATTGCTGGAATAGACATAGTAATTAATGAAAAGTTTATAACAGAAAACAAAATAGGGTTTTTTTGCTGCATAAAATCTTCTCATTCCATAGAAGGCAAGGGCTGAAAATGCCAGTACACGGGGCCACTGTTACACCTTTTTATCTGTATGTGTGAGTACTAGCCTGGGCATTTCTTATTTTTCTAATCTACAGAGCATGGGAATTTTTATACTGTCTGTAAATTATGGATTTTCTTTCCAGATATCAGCACATCCTGCCAGGGTCTGAGGCAGTTAGCAATTACAGTAATTTACCTTCAGATTTAGCAAGGCTTTATGTTTGTGGGAATAAATGAATTTTTGATAGAGTAGCTAAACAACAACCAAAAAAAAGGTAAAGAAAAAATCAATCAGGTTGACTTAAGAGATTCCTTTCTTTTGTCCTCTTCCTTCCATTATTTAAAGAATGATATAATGTATTTTGGATCAAATAAATGTCTCAGTTAAACCTAAAGAAAGTTTTTTGCTCATTCTCAAGTATTTATTTCTAAAGTTGGATTAGTTTGTTTTGGGCTTTTTGCAACTTAAACTTATAAAGACATAATTCAAAACAGGAACTCAGCTAAATTTCAAAAACATTTTTTTTGAAATCCACTTTTTCCTCCATTTTCATAAGTTAAACTATTTGTTTAGTTTAACCTGAATTAGAACATCTTGATGCTTGTTTTGGGGAACAAATAGCTATTAATCACAAAAATGTTGTCATACTCCACCCTGGAGTATGGAAGGGGTGTTGAGACAGGTTTAGGGGCATCTCTAAGGCGACTGTCACAGCCCATGCACTGGCTGTGCTTGAGCTCTGCCATGGCCAGGGGCAGTCCAGCAGCTGCAGTGACAAAGCTGCACCTCTGAGCACATGGGCTGTTTTATATCCCCAGATGTGACACCTTGCCATAGAGCACAAGAGGAAATGGGAATAAGGGATTTTAAAAGGATTTTGACATTTCTAATCACAACCCATCTTGCAGCCTGTTCCTTTCACATCCAGAAAGGTTCAAGCAGGTAAGAAAAACTGAAGGACACTGGAAGGTTTGCCCCAAACAAGAGATAAGGCCAAGCTATTTAATCTTGAAAGCTGTGGAGCAAACTGCCCTCAAAGTGAGCTTCTGGCCTTCTCTGTTGGCCTTTTCCATGTATAGTTATTCCCTTTAAATTCCTGCTCCACATGCTACCACCTTTACAACTGTCATAGTCCTCTCAAATTTCTTCTCCTCCGGCTTTATTGTGTGTTAAGTTTTCTCAAAAACAATAATAAACAACAGAAACAGGCACTACAAGAAGAAATCAAGAAAAAGGCAGAAAAAGGGTATGAATTTTCTATCTGCTGAAGGAATACATCCCAGTGGAAAAATAGTAACAACTGCACAATTAACTGAGAAGAGATTCCTGGTTTTAAAGCTCACCATGCATGTGTTACAGAGTCTTAATGATGACATTTATCACACCACAGTCGTGGAAGAAGGTAAGTCCAGAAAATAAAACAATATATTTTGAAGGCAGCTAATCACATTAATTAATTATTAAACAATGCTCATGGACTATCTAAAACCAGCATGGTTTCTGGCTGTGTCACATTCGTTAGAAAGCTCTTCCCATTGCTGAACAGTAGGAGTGGGGCACTGTGACATTAACCAGTAACTGTGGAGAGCAATAACCTCTTTTATGGAGCTGTGGTTGTGCATGATTAAAAAATAAATAGGGGATCCATTTTCCAACTCCTCTTGAGACAAAGAGAAGAAAGGAAAATATTGGTGAATGCAGAAAAAATATTTCTTTTTCTTCTAGCCTAGCTAATTCTAATTTAGGTTTTTGTAAACCACAAGCATAGAAAGATATATCCTTTAGATAATGTAGCAAAAGGGTACATTAAAGACTGAAAAAGATTTTCAAATGACAAAGAATGTACTGTGCCTTCAATAGAGGTATGAGAGAACTATTAGGAGAAGGAATATAAGTGTTCATGGAACCAGACTGAATGTCTTCACTGGGACTGATCAGGTTATTTCAGCAGAACAGATTTTCCATTAGTAAATGTGATTACTTCTGTATTGATATACTCTCTGGAAATATAGAGAATTTGATTATGGTTTTGTGGGGAAAATCAAGAAAATGTTTCTATTGTCCTTAAAAGTGTGTTTTCCTTCTTACATGGGAATGTTGTAAAAAACTAAACTTGGAACAAATTGAATTTAAATATGATGGCAACTTTATTCTATGAGAGAGTCCAATATTTCATATTATGATTTTACTGAACAACAAAAAACCAAGCATGATCTAAATATCCCTGTTGAAAGCAAGTCTGTAATTTAGGCACACGCAGATGTGGGGAAACATATACTAGACTAATCCATATGCCCGGCAAAAAATTACCTAAATCAATAATAATTTAGTAAACTCCTTTGGTATAGTTAGTCATTAAAATCCTGGACAAGGGAGTCTGCTGCCTGAAGTCATACAGTACCATCCTTGTTCTCCCCAGGGAAAGGTTGTATCTGCTGGTGGTGATGGCTGTACCTGGTGGAGAGAAGAGGCTCCACACTGGGTGTCTCCTCAGCAATCAGCACAGAAAACTCTGCCCAGTCCTGCCTGCCCTGGAGGCACAACCACCCCCGTGTCCCTGCTGCCCTCTTCCTCCTGCACGTGCAGAGAATATCCACATACACCACCAGGAGGTAAAATATCTGATGCACTTTCTGTGCTGCTGTCCTTCAGAGATGGATGGTGGGGTCAGGCTACTGCTTCACATCCACATTGGCACAGAATTGAGGGGAGGAAATGGGAACATGCAGGAGCTGTGCTTGAAACCCTGGGACACAGAGATATGTTTTGAAAGGATTAAATGGCTAATTCTCACTGAAAATAGTAGGAATTTGGAGTACAAACACTTTTAAAAATGTCAGCCTTCCTTTAGGAGACATTAGAATAAAATCCTCATGTACTCAGACCAAAAAAAGTTGCTGGCTTAGTGAAGTAAGCTTCCACTGGAATTTTCTCAGACTTCTGCTTGCATTTTTATATTGTTGAAGACAGCTGAAATGTTGAAGACACCTGAAAATTCACCCAGAAGGTTAGCTGCAATTTTTGCTCCTAATGATACAGAGTTGCTGACAATCACTGGCAGTTGTATGTCTGTAATGGCAGCTTGCCCCCTTACCAGAGTGAAGGTGCACTGACAATCTCTTTCCACCCCCAGTCCAAAGGTGAGACAGCAGCATTTGCAGGTATACGAAAGCCTGGCATCTCAAGGTTCAGTTCAAGCATTCTTGTGGCCTTTAGAGACTGTCTGGGCTGCTGGAGTGGAGCACAGTGCCTCAGGTACCACATACCCATGTTCAGGAAGCAGAATCTCATCTTACATCTATGTTAACAGCAGTGTCTTCTCTGCACCTAGCTCATCTGGATCCTACCATCAAGACAAGTCATCCTTTTCTGAATCGATCCAGCTGAGACTCTTGGTGCTTAGTGGATGATGAAGGTCCTAAAAATAACTGATGAGACTGTGATGATTAATAGGTGTAACTTCAACTGCTGATCAGTGGAAAAACGCTTCTGTTCTTGGTCTCCTCTGAACTGCAGGCTGAAGTATGGGTTTTGCTAAGAAAACTTATGTTGAAGTGTAAACACAAAACAGTTCTGGCAGCAGGGACAGCAGCTGCAGCTAACCCTGAGTACTCAACTACTGGTAGTACTCACAGCTACTAATGCTAGCTGCCAACACACCTGTACACACCTATGTGTACATCCAAATGCAGGTGTCTGAATCTGGAGTGGAAGCTGCTCCTACCTCATAGACACCTCTCAAGGAATCTAGCTGTCTAAAGTAGGCTTCTAACAACATTTGATAAGTGGCAGAGTATCTCACTTGGCCTCCAACTGCTGTTCCAGAAGGGAGTACCACTGACCTAAAGTATGTTGCCACAGCTGACCATCCCATGCAGAAATCTTGGTAATCCTTATCATCCAAAATCTGTGTTTAAATAGCCAAAGCTTTTCCCAAAACTGCATGAGCTTAATCCCAAACTGAGTAACTGTACCAGGACAGAGAATATTGGTTCAGTCCATCATCTGTTGGAGTCAACAACAAAACAGGCTTTTATATTTTTTAAATATCCATTTGTTTTTGCATATTTCAGTTATTTGCTTAAAATAAATGCAGATAAATACAGAATTACACTTTCTATATAAAATGTAAGATAGAATACCTCCTTCAGAGGCTAGAATTTTAATTTCAAAATACTTTCACTTAGTGTATTTGTCACTTCTTTTAAGGTCCAGTTTGATTTTAGTTTAGGTGACATTTAGTCATTGTATTATTGTATCAAATTCACGTGTACTAACTCAAAAGCACTATCTGTCCTTTCGAATAGAACTCTACCTACTTTATTTTCTCTTACAATATTTAATTTAGCCCACTGTAGATATCTGCCTGTTATTTCCTAAAAAATGTATTGCAGTTTGTTTACACCAAGAAAAGCAACCAGAAAAAACCACTAAAATCATAATACAGGAGACAGTCAGATGCTTTCTTTTTGTTTCTTAATTTTTTTTTGCTTTTCTGAAAAACATTGTAAAATAATTTCCAACAAACCTGCTGAAGAGAATGAATTAGATAAATGAACAGAGTTCAGTAAAAGCAGCTTTGAAATGTAGTAGGACTCTGTTATCACACAGTGCTCCTGCTCACAACATATTTTCTCTTTATTGTAAGGCAGAGTTCAGGCTGCATATATACCTATTGAGCCACACACTGTTCCTTTTCCATTTAACTCTTCTTTATGTGATAGCATTTTACCTGCCAGTAAGATTATTATTGAGACATCTTCCCCGTGATTTGAAGGATTTGTTTATTTGAGCCTTTTAAAGACTGCTCCAATTTTTACCTCCTCTCCTTGCCGTGACAGAGATCAAATCTAAGTAAAATTACCCTTGTGTTGTATAGATTTGCATCTCCTCTTGTGAATCTGTAAATGCAGATGTAGATGTGCCTGCCATCCCTATCAGCAGAGTGTCTTTAACAGGATGGGTTTGCAAGGCACTCATGCCTCAGAGATCCAGTTCTCATCCGCAAGGAGGGAGTCCTAATCTGGAAAAGACTAAAAGCACATAGGAAAAACCACACCATTTCAGGGTCTTACACTAAGTGGTCCATGAAGAATCCAGGAGGGGATGGTAAGACTCTTAAACAAAACAGCACAGGGGTGCAGCTCTGAATCCAGGCTCACAGCAATCATCAGCATAGCCCTGGTGCAGCTGTGGGCCATGCCAGCATTCCTGCTCTCACCCTGGGGCTGCCCCCAGCAGTATTGGGGAGAAACTGGCTGAGTCACAGGCATATGAGCTGCAAGTTGTGCCATGCCATTCTTCAGCAAGACAAGAAAACAGTCCTCACACATTTTCCTTACTGATATGAACATCACCTTAGCAGCGACTCAATTTTCTGCAAAGTCTCAGCAAAGCCTCCAAGCAATTTCTTCATCCCGATGAGTTCCTCGTCATAGCTTCTGGAGGGATTTTTTTCACATCACTTCACTACTGGCCTAAAGGCTTTGTTAGATTGAGACCCAAACAAATATTGAGACCAAAACTGGTTTTAACATTTCTATTTGGAAATAACCACGATGGTTTCTTCAAAAAATCAGGTTTTTATTCCTTAACCCAAAGCAGGCTTCTCCTCTGCTCAGAGCAGGTTTTTAGAAATTTCCATTTTTTTTTTTTTTTTTTTTTTNTTTTAGAAATTTCCATTCTTTTTTTTTTTTCTTTTTTTTTTTTTTCAGATGAAAGCTATAGTTTTATCAAACTTGAAGGATCTAGTCAAGATGTACCAACCTCAGGTGTGAATCACCCTGTACAGTTCCATGCTCCCTGGAAAATGATTTTTATTGAACAGCTTGTTAAAAGCTTAAATATGATCATTCAAAGTCCTAGCAATTAAAACAGCAAACAGACATCTGTGTTGTGAGACAAACATAAGTAAATATATGGAACCATGTGGTTCATTTATATTAGTTCATCAGTTTAGGACTTCTCTATTTTGACACTGCCCAAGTTTTAGCTCATCCCTGAGCCTGTCTTCTAAACTGGGCATTTATTCCTTGTTCCTCAACCTCAACTAAAGATTATCTCAGACAGGACAAGCCAAAATTGCCATTAGCATTTTAGCGAGTCTACTTTAGTAAGGGATAAATGTTAATTTAAAAGGGCATGTGAGTGGATTTAAGAAAATACTTGCTTTGCTCAACTTTGCTTAGCAGGTCTTACCCTGACCTATGGCTTAATCCAGTGATATTTTACATGAATCACTCCCCCTGGCATCAGACCCATCATTATGCTTGCTTATGCAGTTCTATTTCACCCCCTCCACCTGTTCTGGGAGGCTCCATGCATTGGAGTTTGTTTCCCAGTGCTGGTGCTGTAACCTCTGGGAAAACTTTCTTCTCTCTAACCCACTCCATTGCACTGATTCCTCTTTAAACTGTTCCCTTAAAGATATCCTGTATACTTTGGCTTCTGATTAATGTTAAGTGCCATTTCTGTTCTTTTTATTTCCCCATCATTTGAAGCTAGTCTGTGATAATACATTCCTGGCACTTTTGCTTCTTTTAAAATCCAAGAGTTTTTTTTCCTTCATCTGCATCTCTGTCTTTGTATATTATTTTACTTGTCTAGCAGCAAAAGTGCCTTTGTTGCCCAGTCATTTCTCATCTTTGTCCTACTAAATTCTGTATTTTCACATCACTCATAAAGTGATATGAAGTAAAAAAAGAAATTATTTTTCTAGAAGGAATTTTTTTTCTAAGTGCTACACTGGTCACTTCCTGTGCTTGTTGTTTTCTAGCCTTGGGAAGCCCTATATAAGCAAGAAAAAAATCACTCAAATTAGGAAAAAAATAGGCTTTTTGGACCAGAATTGATGGTGCACAGTAGGCAGGAACCTCATTACTTGCCATTCTGGACAGCTTTTGTGTGGGGTGAGAAGCTTTTGGGAAAGCTTCAACACGAGTTCTGTTCCTGTTGCTGTGTGTCCCTATAACAGCATCAGCCATAACTGGATGTCACTGTGCTACTGAAGTAGCACAAAGCAAAAGATTCAGAAAGAAGAGAAGTATTCCCCTGTAAATACTCTGTATTCAAAATTATAGTTGTTGTAAAAACCCTAATAAAAACAAGCATTTCTAATAAGCCTTCCAAGACCACCAGACTGGGTTCCTGAAGAGACAGTGGCAAACTGTGCATCTAGTGGCCACACCCAGTCCTGCCCATCTGCTTGCAGAAGTGACCAGATGTACTGGCAATTACACAGTTACATCAGGAGTGTTACCAGCACAAATCTTTCCACAGAGCTTTCAACTAGGTGCCCTCCAGGCCAAAAAGGAAAATCACAAATATTGTGATGATGGCATATATTAAGGTGAGATCCCACTGACTTTTGACCAACAATTAATTCATTGGCATAGATTGACTCGTATTTGGAATTAGTGTAATAATGTATCAGTGAATAAATGGCTTGTATCTGTAGTCTGTGTGAGTTTAATGAATTTGAGAAACAAAGGGCTTGACAGTATGAGGCTATCTTTTACATTGGGAAAAAGGCATAACCTGTAGTTTGGGCTCTGGGTTAATCCTCAAAAAGTCACGTTCAGAAGTCTGTAAAGGTTTTTTTATTAATTTATTTTATTGGACAAATGAGCAACTTCAGGAACTCTAGTCATTGTTAGTCCACACTGTGGTATGAAACAGGAAATTGGAGCGTCTTATGCTTTCAAAAGTTGAAGTGAAAAGTAACACACGGAATATACATTATTCATAGAACATAAAATACGCATTACTAGAACAAGAGAAAGCTATTTTCTTTGGCACAGTAAAATAAGGCTGCCTGAAAAATTTGCAGTGGTATGTCACTTGGGGAGACCCCCGAGTTAAACAGCATTCCCCACCTGTCAGGACCCGTGTTTCATTCGCCTGCTGCTGGAATGAGAGGGGATTTGTTTTCAGTAAAGGCTTCTGGTTCATCCACCATAGCACAATTTGCTTAATTTTGTATTCATGTCCTGTAATTACTGAAGTGAAAGAGATGGCAAAGTTAAAATTAAAATGAAACCTCAGAAAAGCAAAATATTAGGTGAGGACAAAGCTTTCAAAGAACAGAATCGAGGTACATTTTAAATCATATCTATTACTTTGGCTTTCACATTATGGTAGAAAAGTTTAAATTAAGATGTCCTTGAGTATATCTTAGAATTTAGACTAATACGTCTCTGAAGATGCCAATGCTGTGCATCTAAAGTATTGAAATTCATACTGTGAGCCATTAAAATAAGGTGGGATTCTGAATCTGAACTAACTTCATTAGATTAGGCACCTAGCTGAAATCAAACATTTAGTTTCTTTCTTTAGTCAAGGGGAAAAGAGAGGCATTGCCAAAGAATACTCATTCTGGTTTTTTGTGGGGTTCATTTCCCCATATTGTATTTGCTGTCCCAGGAAGGCATGAGCAGCTCTTCAAATATGCCTCTGGCATACAGACTATGTCTGGATTTAGACATTTAATGTTAAATTTGCACAGACTGAACAAAATGAGCTGAATCCCTCCCACAGGCATGACAGTGTGAAATAAAAGGTTACCTAAAGTCCAGTCCAGTGTCTCTGCTGGTTTGCTCAGTGAAGGTAGGAAAGTCATTTAAGATATTCATGTTTCTTTTCCTGCTTCCTTCTTTCATTTAACTAAACTAATAGCTAATACAACAGGGTTCCTGGCTTCTGTCTGCGTTGTCTAGACACTGTTACAATAACACTGCTATAACAGTGGTGTTTTAAAAAGTCTGGATAAGGTAAGACATCAGGAATACTGGGTTGCTTAGCCATTTACATATGTAATATTTTACTTGGTGGTGATATGCAACATGCAGTTGCCACACCAGCTTCTTTTTCTTCATTATTGTGCAAGTTTTTATGATGAAATGTAGCATTTAACTATGTCTGTACAATGCATGAGGAAGAAGAGCTGCACGTCTCAGTGAGACAGAAACTAAATGTTAAAACCTTGATATTTTGTCATAGGTCTCAAATAATTAAAAAAAAAAAAAAAAACAGAAACAAAATTACAAAATACTCAGAAAAACCATGAAAGTGGGTTTGCACAGTCTCATACTAGTATTTTCAGCAACACATTTATCCTGAGTCCTGCTCTTGAGCAACAATAGTTAATGGAAGTCCTGTGTCTCTGTTAGTAGAATTATATGAATAATGCAATATGATATTCATTTGCGTTTTTTCATCCCACCATTCTTCCCCTAAGCCAGCTGCCAGCTTTAACTGTCATTTCCAAGGACCTAAGGATCAGGTGGGATTATATACTCAGGCTTTCCTGATTAATAAATGTGTGAATCAATAAGAGGTAAGCCATTTAGCATAATATACCTATGAAATACTAAGTTCCCAAGCTCAATTTTTAGTTCCTGTTTCTTATGCACCTTGATACAGATGTGTCTGTTAAAGCAGAATAAACTGTCATGGTTGGGGAGTAGATAGGTTTGTTGTGTTATGTTGAGTACTTCCTTTTTGCTTTGAAAAAATACACATGCCCTTCAGGAATTAGACACTTTTAGAAGTGTTATTTACAAGACTTTGTTTTTCAAGAATACCATCAGAGTTTAAAGCGTTGTTATGAAGAGTGTGATTTATTAACAAAGAATTAGGTGCTACACTTTTCATATTTCCAGTCAGTGAAATTTCTTCAGATCTTTTCAGCACCAAGTTGAGCTGCATATTTTAAGATTAAAAATAAATCAGAAAGCAGCAACTTTGAAACAGGAAGAGGCTCTCCACTCCACAGGTATCCAGAGAATGGAAATCTGTCTTCTCCTACTTGTCTGATGCCAGTCCTAGATCTGTTCTCACATCTAAACAGCTAAGAAGGGGGAAACTGTATCAGGGTAAAACATTCACAGAAGGACTTGAAACAGTTATCCTGAATCAATCACAGCATCACAGAACGGCTTGGTTTGGAAGGGACCTTAAAGACCATCTAGTTCCAAGCCCCCCACGACGAGCAGGTGTGGCACCTTGACGATTGATGTACCAGATTTCCCCTTCCTGTTTCCGAGCTTTCTGGTGTTGGGGTGGCAGTGACATCTCTCCAGCCTGCACAGCAAACATGCTTTAAATTATTGCTGCACAGGCAGAGTAAGCAAAGATCCCTGCTGCCACAGTCCTCAGCAAAGCCTGAGATTGATATCACTTCTTCCCAGAGTTTATGTGGTGCCTAAAAGCAAGAGAGCTGCAAGAAAAGCAAGAGCATTTGACAAGACCAAGGACTGGTCAGGTCTGCCGTGATTTTCTCTCTTTCCATCTTTTTCTTCCTTTTCTTGTGACTTTACCATTTAGCATCTTTGTACTCTGGGGATCAGTGATTTAACGTTCCGTCACTAATGGCAATTCAGACCTCATATTTCAGAAGTTACACTACAGTTCTACAACTGTACTTATGAAATGGGCAGCAGGAAAAGAAAAAAAAAAAAGCAAAGGTTACTAACCAGACATGTCTTTAGAAATATTGTTCCTAATTGGAGACCAGAACTAATGAACTAAATGGGAAAATACAAAAAAGAAAAGGCAGTATTTGGAAGAGCCAGTTCAGTAATGAACTGTCAGGGCCTACTCTCTTCTCACCTAATTGAAATGCTGCTTCTGCTGCCTTTTTTATTGAGTTGCCTTTGGCTTTCAAAATACTTCCCACACACAGATTGACATGTGGATTTTATATTAACTTCTGCATTTGCTGTGCATCACTTTTATAGTATTGTTAGGTATTGAGGTAGGATTTTTTGCCTATTTTTTCCCTAAACAAAGGAAAGAAAAATTTGACCTTATTAATAGCAGTAAAAACACAAATTTTCAGGCAATTTTCAGGCCCACATAGCTTGGCCTACATAAATCAATTTGCGTACAAGCACAGACTAGACATAATCAGGGAACTGGCTGGTGTTTTCCATTATGGTGGTTAAACTAGATGATGACATTAAGAGATGGATTATTTTGTTTTGCATCCCATTTTAAAGTATTTTATACGTTTATATCTTCATGTGTTTTTAAGTTTCTAAGTGGCAATTCAAGGATTGTTGTTCTATGTCAATAAAAATAAAGTTTTGGTACAAAAGAAAAACTCACTCAAACTCCTTATACTAAATGATGCCACTAACCAGCACTTCTGTTTTATCAACAAAAATGATAATTGCTTCTCTCAAGAGAGTTAAAAAAGAAATGTGTTTACTCTCCCACTGTTGTGAGCTTAGGATTATTTGTGATGGGAGAAAGTATTCTTTTTTCTGTTTTCTTCAGTCACTAGAGTTACCCCGAAAAGCATTTATACAAAAATAACATACACCATGTCCTCATCTCTTAATGTATCTCTTACATTACCTTAGATCTACAGGACAGTTTGACATGGAAGAGAAGCTCCCTTTGTGTAGGGCTGCAGCCTCTTCTGTAGGTCCCCCTCACCCCTTGCTGCAGCTGCCCTGTGGGGCCAGGGAGTTTTCTCCTAAGAGGGAAGATTTAGAGTTTCCTTGGCACTTGTAACAAGCACACTGTATGTCTGTTAAAGGCACAGCTAAGCCAGATGAGGTTTTAGCAGATTTCAGCAAGGTTTCCCTACTTGCTTGCCTAGTAGGTGTTTTCTACATGTAGCCTGCTGAGTCTTAGCTCTCATAGCCTGGGATTGGGATTTCCCCATCATCAACTTCATTACTGAACTGGCTCTTCCAAATACTGCCTTTTCTTTTTTGTATTTTCCCATTTAGTTCATTAGTTCTGGTCTGGATGTTGATGTTTCCTCCCTGCACAAAAGCTGGGATGATGAAGAAGAGAAGTTTCACCGCCCTGAATACTAACCCAAGGTGGAATCCAGACCAAAGGCATGAACTGCCCTGAGTTTAATGTTTCTGCTCTATTCTAAGATCTAATATTCTAAGATTCTAATATTTCTGAAACTAAAGATCTTTCTACACATATGGATGTCACACTTCCTTTAGAAAGAAACAATCAAATGGATTCAATGATGAAATAATTTATCCCAAATAATACAATAAAATTATTATAAAATAAAAACAAAAGAAAAAAGTCTGCCATACAAATAGTGAATGACACTAGTGTAAGAGCAGCTCAAGAGTTCTTTCTGGAACTGCCTAAATGAAGCTGGCTGAATTAATCTAAAATAGAATCTACCCTGAATTAATTACCATTAAAACTGATCATCTTTCTTGAGCCTTGATGTTCATTATTTTGCACAATAAGATTTGCTGTGTATTTTGTATTTACTTATTGCCACTTAACTACAAGTCTGAGAGTTACTAACACCCCAGGTTTAGCGTAGTTTAGTGCTGTTGCTGCCTGTATCATAATTGTTTTTTTGTATTTCATTAAGTTTTTATGTGATGTTAGATGTTCTCACAAATAATTTACTTCATATATGTTAATGTTTTATTTGCATTTCTTTGCAATCTCTTTACAGCTAACTGCCAAATATAGAATCAGATACTAATTCTATCATAAACTATGGTATTTATTGCATATAGTATAGAATAAATAACAGATTATGCACAAATACATGAATAATTTCTCTTTCTATAATATTGTCCATGGACACATGGAAAAAATGCTCTAAACATCCCTATGTAAGTAATTATTAGCTGTCCTGATGTGACCACATTAAAAAAAAAAGCTCAGAGATATAAAGTGACTTGCTTATATATTCTAATTTTAATGACCTAATTCAAAACACTATTGAGTCTACCCACTGCCTCCAGTAGGATTTGAATCAGTCCCCAGAAGTCAGCAGGAAGTGGAAAGCAGACTCCAGCATCTCTGTTAGGGCCAGGCCTTCTAATTAACAATCCAGAAAATGATTCATCATAACGAGAAGTATTTAATTTTATTCGTTGTAGCTAGAAGTAGGCTATTAACTTCCAATGTCACTTTGGATCCCAAAGGATTCTTAACTGCCAAGGCTGTGAAGAGAGATCACACTTGTAAATTCTGACTGATCGGTTTTGCTGCTGAGATTTTATGTCATTTGCTGTCCAGTAGCTCATAATTTCTTTCTCCCAGCAGTTGCTGTCCATTAGTACTTTCTTCTAGCCAGAAACTGTCTCTTGGAGACTGGAAAGAAGTTTTGTTTCCTGTCATCCCCCACATTTTGGTAGTTTCACATCTGCAGTAGAAGATGTACTGCCTGAATATAGCAAATGAATACAGATGTACCCTATAACATCCCTCATTTATCTTTACTTGCTAATGATCATTACTAGCTGAAAACTGATGGATTTGAAACTAAATCTCCAACCCTCAGGTCATCAGTAATGATATAACCAAAGATGCTTGGTGACCCTTTAATATTTTTAAATGAACTACATCAGACTGTACCCATGTCAAAGTGATCCTTTGGTAGCAAAAGGGCACAAAGGGGCAAAAGTTTTCTTACTGAGGGGAAAAAAGTCTGGGGACTTAAGCAATGCTTTAGCCTCTCCTTCCTGCTCCCCAGGCAGAAAGGAGAATGCTCCCTTTTAAAAATATTTATCACACAGCAGCAGAAAAGATCCTTCATCATAGCAGAGCCTGTTACTGAGTAGGAGTGCTCTGTCAGACCTGGGGCAGCCAAGCAGCTTCCTTCAGGAGCCACAGGAAAGCTTTGGAAATACTTCACCTTTCTGCCAGCCTGCAGTTCTTGGCACAGACAGCCAAGTTTTTGGTGAATATACTGTCAAGACTCTTGACAATATTAGCATTTACTCTGTTTGGGATATGCAGATCATTCTCACTCCATTTTTAGCATGGAGCCAGTGTCAAAGATAGATATATCTCTTTCCTATATGGCAACCCAAGGATTATGATACAAATTTTTTTTTGTGAGATCTAGCTCAAACTGTCATCTCCAGTTTACTTTTTCAAAAGCAAGTGTGCAGCTGCATTTCAATCCAATCACAGTAAATATTATTCCACAAACAAGATGATCTCTACTCTCTTTACAGTGTCTAACTAGTGAATAGCAATCCTAAATCCATCAATGTGTTGCGTTCTCTAAATAGGTTTTCTGCAAAATCCTAGGAATGTAATAAGCCACCAGCAACCAAATTACTTTATTGCATACTACTTCACATGGTGTTGAAAATTATTTAAGACAGAGGAAAACACTGAAACAGAGCAGAGTACAGGAATAGAATAGATCTTCTGAGGCAATACAGACTGCTGCAGTCCTGCTCCAGATCTGTTGTATCACCATGGAGAAGTTACTTCTCTTTTTCTATTTATCACCCATCACTGGTTTATCTGCCAGACCTTGTCCATCTTCCTGGCAAAGAATGACTCCTGTCACATAAACAGGCAGGCAGAGTCCAGCACAAAGAGCCCCTGCTTGACACTAAAGAAACATACTTTAATAACTGTGCCTGTGATCAAATTTGATATATAGGTTGCAGATAACTTCACAACACGTCAACAATTTGAGGAGCGAAGTCCAAGATGATCAACGATGGACTTAATTTGGCAGTTTAAGAACTTAATAACTGCTTTTTGTCAGCCCTCAGCTTATCCCTCATAGCAGAGGTACTGAAGCAAGAGTGTAGATATGTATTTCAGCACAAAACATGTCAAGACTGAGATTAAGCCCGCTTTATCCTGCAGTTATTTTAAGTTGCAGGAGTTTGCACCGAAGCAGCAGAGATTCACATATTCATCCTGTTCATCTGTATATGTTATGCTCTGACATGCTGGCTACACTGCAGCACACTTGAAGCCTTACAGAGATGATCCAAGGGGTCCTGAGGAAATAGGAGCCAGCAGGAAAACTCCAGTGAAATACCCCAAAGGAATTAAGCAGTGTTCCTCTAAGGAGGTGACACAACTGACAGTCCATCTGAGGAGCCTCCAAATCACTGCACTTAGCACAGGCAACAAACAGCAGTTAGAAGCCACCAGGCTGCTAGAAAGATATGACCTACTTGCCATTACTGAAAATTGGTGGGATGAATCCATGACTGGAGTGTGGCTATCGATGGCCACAGACTTTTCAGAAGAACAGAGGGGTAGAGAGTTTGCCCTCTATATCAAGAAATGGAGAGACTGTGAAGAGCTGAGAAAAAATAGCCATGAGCTGGTGAAAGTTTAAGAGTTAGAAACTGAGGAAACAAAGGATGTTGTTGATGTCTACTACAGGCAACCTGGTCAAAGTGGATCTACTGATGAAGCCTTCTTGTTCCAGCTAGAGGAGGTATCAAATTTACAGGCTCTAGTCCTGCTGGAGCAAGCACCCCAATGTCTCCTGGAAAAGTAATACAGAGAGCTGTAGGCACTCTGGGAAATCCTGGAGTGCACTGAGCATAATTTCTTAAGCAAAGTAATGGACAGATATTACCTTAAGTCACATAATAGAAATATCTCTTCAGACACCAAGGTCAGTGCAGAAGGAGTGGAGGAGGTGCTCTGGGTCGGGAGCAGAAATTCCCCTGGAGTCCCTGGTGCAGCCCATGGTGAAGCTGCTGTGCCTCTACAGCCCATGGAGGTCCACAAAGGAACAGAGATCCACCTGTAGGACCCCATGCTGAAGCAGGTGACTGCCTGAAGGAAGCTGGAAATGACCCCAAGGCAAACATGCACTGGAGCAGGTTCCTGGCAGGACCTGTGGCCCTGTGGAGAGAGGAGCCCACAGGTGCAGTTTGCTGGCAGGACTCGTGACCCCACTTGAGACACACACTGGAGCAGCCTGAAGTTCCTGGAGGACCTGAAGGACTGTACTTCCTGGAGACACCCATACTGGAGCACTCTGTGAAGAACCACAGCCTATGGAAAGGAATCATATTGGAGAAGTTCATGGCAGAATGTTTCCTGCTCAAGGGATCCCTTGGAAGCAAGGGAAGAGTATGAAAAGTGTGAGGAGTTCTCCCCCTGAGGAGGAAGGAGAGGCAGAGACAGTGTATGATAAAGTGACCACAGCCCCCATTCCCTGACCCTCTGTGCCACTGAAGATGGAGATCTCCACTGGAGGTGGAGAAAATGGCAAGTGAAGTTGAGACCAGGAAGAAGGGAAAGATGGTGGGCTGTTTTAAGATTCTGGTTTTATTTCATATAACCCCAAGTTTATCTAATGTCCCTGAGTCTGTTTTGACCATCACAGTAATTGGTGAGAGGGTAAGTCCCTGTCCTCATCTTGGCCTACTTTCATTAAGCTTTCTCTCCTCTGTCCAGCTGAGGAGGGCAGGCATACAGTGGCTTTGGTGAGCGCCTGCTGTCCAGCCGGGGTCAACCCACCACACAAACATTCTTTACAGGAAATGTTTGGTGATTTATAGAAGCTAATAACTACCTGGAGATTATTTCAAAGGTAGAAAGGATTACAGCAATGCTAAATATGGTAGCAGTCATCCTCTTCTAATCAGCAACAGTTGTTGTGTATCAGCATTTTTAAGTGACATATCTTCCCTACACTTCTCCCACTGACAGATAAACACATACATATAGACAGTAGCATAAGTAACTTACATATAATAACTCATTCTTTAATCTTTCCATGAATGGTGCATGAAAAAGAGGGAAATATGCAAAAATTTACTTTTACAGAGCTACGTAAAAAGAACTACATCACAGCATAGATATAATTAAAGTGATATTTTAAAAGTTTCAGTCATGTACACTTTCTCTGTCTCTCCCTCTCATTTCTCTTCAAAACTTGTTTGTTTTGTTTTGGTTTGGTTTGGTTTGTTTTGTCAAATAAAAACTTGTTTGATTGGATGATCCTGATGCCTTGGGAAGCCTTGTGATTGTGATATGAAAAATAGAATGGGTATCTACTTCTCAATACATATTTTTGCATGTCCTCTATGTGTTCTTTGGCTTCTTGGAGGGCCTACAGAGTCTTGTTTTCAGTATTTTGTTTGATTGAAAATAATGCCAAGAGTGACCTTCACAGCAATTTCCTTTCTGCCAAATCTCTTTTATTCTTAATTAAATGTTGCACTGTAATGTGTTTGGACATATCCACTGACTTGTAGAAAGAAAAAAGAAAAAATTGTATTCAAAGAATAACCTGCCCAGAATAGATATCTTAAGTGATAAAATATTCTTATTTCCTGTAATTTATTGCTACATATGACTGCAGCCATAGCATCAAGCAGTGAGACCTCATTAGGTCCCTTAAGGTCAGTCTAAATTTATGCTCACATAGAGATATCCACTGAAGACTGAAACATCCAGGAAGAGTTTACAGCATTTGGTTCATTTTTCAAAATCTAAATCACAGCACATATCACATGATCCCCCTTGACACTGGCACTGGTAAAGGTGCCAAATTTATCTTCCCCATACCTTCAGTATGCAATTTCTATGGCCTTAGTCACTTTGATTGTGGTCCATGGCAGCCAAACTAATTTAATTAGCCCATTCCATGGAAAGTGGAGGGATTTCCCCTTCACAACCACACTTCACAAGTCAGTCTTCTCCCCTTCCTTGTTAGCTGCTTCCCTGTCTTCCTGCCCTCCATCTCTTGTACAAGAAACATCTTTAACTTAACTCACAAAAGCAATTTTGTCTCTATACTAATGAACTAAATGAATGCACCTATTGTGCACCAGAACTGGCACAGTGCGCGTGGTGGGCCCACATCACAGGAATCAAGAGGAAAGGTGAAGATAGCAGGATGGAGTGGGAACTCCCCCATTAAGAAGCATCAAGGACCACCTCAATTCATACCAATGGACCAGGATTCATCTCACTTAACTGCAGCTAGATGGGAACGGGACCAGTTTTAGGCTGTCTCCTTCCTTTTGTAGTCAGAAGAAAAAGGATGACACCTCTGCAGAATGCTCCATTTCATGTCACCCCTCTCTGCTGACTACAGAGAAGACTTTGAAAATTGGCTTAAATTGGACTTCTATTGAGAAATTTAAGTGCCTAAACAGGTGTGTCTGAGTGCCAGAGGAGACACCCTAGGGTGACATATCATCAACCTCTGACAGACATTTTGGATATGCCAGAGCATCCATGATGGTACTGATTCTTAAATGTAGGCACCTACCGCTCTCCCAACATCTCCCTTTTGGATGTACTGTTACTTTAAAAATAAAGGGAATGTCTCTTCCGTTCCCCCTTCTTTCACACCGGTGTCTATCTGTGAAGCAAGGGAGTTAAAAATATAAAGAGAAGCTTTCTCTCTTTGTTCCAGGATCCTAGTCTACCAGGAGTAGTCAAAGTGATATTCTGATAAGGGCCCTGCATGTTCCTCTCTTGTGTCTGCAGAGAAAAACACTTGAGGGGGTTTTGTTGCTGCTCTGAATCCCCATTGAAATCCATGCAGCCCCAGTGAATTCTGCTTACGCCGGAAAATCTGCCAATGGAAGTTTTCATCATTGTGCTTCTAATTCTGCTTGAAGATATAAAAAATGTTATTTTTGTGTTTTCCCCAATTGTTATGGTATATAAATATCTCACCACAGATTCAACCTCTCTCATCTGTGTTCAAAATGTCCCAGGATCTATAGTGGTCACGCACTCATACTTCGATACGTAGCCAGTCACCTGAATGTACTTTAGAGGGTCTCCCTACTTTTGCCAGGCTTTCTAACCAGGATATTTTTATATAACTTTGCAGCTATACTTCCCAGAAGGAGGAAAAACTTCCAGTGCTTTAGACCCACATCAATACAAACCAAAAGATAAAAAAGACAGGGATATTTTTAGCAAATATGTTCCTGGCAAAACAGCACAGTCCCCTCATACCATAACCATATATAACTTAGAACAAATCAATCAAATCAAATAGGATGGAGTGGGAAAAAAAAACCAGAAAAACAGCAAAGGAGAAAAAACAATTGGGATTGAGATGCTTTTACTCTAATGCACACGATACTTGTGCTTGTTCCAAGCACTGAATTCCAAGTTTACTTCTTTGGCTAGAAAACTTTTGAACAATTTTCCCAGGTTACCTAAAAGATCCAGAAACACTGGATTCAAGAATACTGCTGGGAGACTTCTTTCAGTATCTCCAGATAATGCTACCTTTGTTTAAACAATGTGCTCAACTTAGGTAGGAACTGTTTTTCAACACAAAGTATCTCCTAAAAAAATAGACATCCCTTATGTGTATCATTCAGGCAAGACCTTTATCCAACTTCCACCACTTAGGGCATTGTCCTAACACCCAGGCTAGTGAATCATTCCATCTCTGGTCCTGTAATTTTATTGTTTTTTTAGCATAGTGTGTTATTGTAGCACTCAGAATACCTCCTGCCAAATGGGGTAACTTCTGAATATTTTTATCTCTGCAGTATCTCTTGCCTGTAGACACAGCCTGTATAAATATTTCCCTTTTGTCCTCTGCAGTGTCCCAAGAGCTTTATCTAGATTAAATTGGATAGAAACCAACACAAACCAAGATTACACCTGGCAACTGGGAGATCCAGAAGGAATTCCATCACTTTACAAATATGTGCAAGTAGGAACTGGTATTCCAGTGGCAACATTCTTTCATATATGCACATATATTTTCTGAGGCACTGAGAAGTTGGGTGTCTGTTCAGTATGAGTATTTGTATAACTTTTCAACTATCTCTGCAGGATCAGCAAATTTAAATTTTAATTCCCAGGCAGAGGTCTGTCAGGCAGCTCAGCAGTGAAAATAGCAGCAAGTCCATGAGGTCATGGCATGTATAAGCAGAATTAGCATAGAACCAGAGAGTAGTTTAGATTAGAAAATTTTAGGTTGTGTAGTCCAGCCCCTGGCTTGGAGGTGGATCCAGTTTGCCCAGGTTTTTCAGAAACTCATCTAGTTGCACTCTAAGGATCTCCAGTAATGGAGATTTGACAATCCCTCTGGGCAACAGCTTTAAACCTATTTCCTTACATGTAATAACAATTTCACATATTCTAATTTTTGGCTGCTAACCCTTGTCTTGTGCACCTTGTTCTTGTCTGTATCTATGCATCTCTGAGAAGAGTTCAGCTCCACCTTCTAGGCAGCCTCCCATTAGGTAGCTTCAGACAGCAGCAAGATCTCCCTTTGTCTTGCCTTAAGGCTCAAACCCCCCAGGTTTTTTTGCATATCCTTTTACACCCCTTACACTAGCCACACGACTTTCTTGGTGATTTTCAGGTACTTGCTCCAGCACCCAGATTTTTCTTGTGCTGAGAAGCCAAAATATGGGCATAGCACTCCAAATGTAGTCTCACCCATGCTGAGAGGAATGGGAGATTTACTGCCCTGGAGTTCTTACTAATTTCTCTCAGGCGTATAATACAAAAGTACGGTTTTGTATATGTGATCCAGAGAGCATCTAGAGAGAACTTGATGTAACACTAAATGTGAAAGTAGAGCAGGAATGTTCTTGGGTTATCAAGATTGAAGATTTCTCTTGATCAGAAATAACTTTCCTCTCCTCAAAGAGATTCCATTTGTGGTGTGAGATTTAGATGGATGTTTTTTTCTACACGTCTCCTGATTTTTTAACCATGAATTATGAACTTCATAGAGGATGCTTCCAAACAAAAGTTGCAGTCTGTTTCACTGATGAAATAGTTTTAAGGAGCCCCTTTGACCCCTTTGAAATATACTTTCAGATTTTGGCTTCCAGCTGTTTCTGGTTGCTGCAGGCATAAACTGTGCTTGATTCCTGTGCATAACAGGACTCATTAGCTACATTCAGACAAATAACTCCATGAGCAAGTATGGCTAGTTTAAGCAATATTTGCAACAGAAAACTATTTAGCTGTCATGAAATTATAGCTTGATATGTCCGTGAGCAGGGCAGTGTGTACGATTCTTCAAAGTGGCTGACAAATACAAAGCTGCTCCCAGCACAGGCTCACAAGCACAACAGATTTTGTTCTTCTGGAGAAGCTGTTCATTGATCATCAGTGTAACTTCAGACAAGAAGGAAATAGAGTGTCTCTTTCTCCTTCACCACAAAGACAGTAAGTGAGACAAGGTGGGAAAGACTCTCCTCCGCTAACAGACCTGCATAACTAAAGCAGCACAGTAAAGAGATTAGTACCAAGTGAGCTCTTGCACTAAAGCAGGGCTCAACAAGACATAGAATCTTACTCCAGGCACATTATCTTTGAGGTTTTCTTGATAAAATCTCCATGCAGTGCCATGTTCACCCACCCAGAACAAACTGGTTGTGTTTCTATTGGGTTAAGTAACCTGAAAATACCCACAGTGAGCCAAGGATGTGCTTCTAAGGATTTGCATTCACTGAGAAATATACAGCTCTGTGTTATTGTTCTTACTGCTAACCCCTTTTGCAGATACTTAATTACTTCCTAGTGGTTTTGAAAGTATTTGTTTTGTTTTATCGTATTATTAGACTATCCATAAAAGATAAAGCAATTCTCTAGACATCTCTAGCAGTCATCTCAGAAAAATCTGTCCTCTCTCTTACTGCTGATTTAAGACAGGACTCATTCCAAGACAGACCAGGGCTGAACAATCAACATCATGCACAAGTGATTCAAGTAGAGAGAATAAGCCAAGGACAAGATTGGAACAGTTTCCAGACTTTTTATTTTTATTTAAGGAAAGACCTCCACTAAGTTTTCCGTGGCATTTCCAGGATGTGATTTAGTGAATTGAGTGAATAACTTACTCAGGGCAGCAGGTTGCACTTTTACCTTTGATCTCTGCTCTGTAGGAGCTTGACCTCCATGGTTGTCAGGCATTTATCTTTTCCAGTTCATGTCCTCATTTCTTCAAATTAATAAGAGCAGATGTTTTTGAACGTGTGCTTACATGGCTCCATTTGTAGGAATTTTCAAAACTAAACTTACTTTAAAAATCTTCCTCTATCTTCTGTTAAAAATTCAGGAGTCTGTTAGTTGGTACTTTTACAGTGTTCTTAATGGTATAAATATGTCTGTAGTAAGGAAGAAATGGACAGAAATATATTCTTCAGGCAGAAAAGTAAGTTGTGAATGAAAGGCTGTCTGCTTTTCCATAGCCCATTCAGGATAATAAACATAATTCTCCATCAATATAGGGTATTAAACACAATGATATGAATTGGAAATGCAATCATATTTTATTATTATATATGAAGTCACAACAATGACAGCTACTGGGGGGTATCTGCCACAGCACTGCAGCAGAGGTCAAAAGGGGCACAAGGCATGTCATCTACTACTAAGCTCAAAAGGATTTGCTGTAGTCAACACCTTCCCCATCTCCCACCCCTCACTCTTGCTCTTGGGCAGAGTGCAGACAGGAGGGCATTCATGATCCTCTGCACATCTCTACATCTCTGTGTAGCCCTGGGTATGAACACTCTAACTTATTGAAATTATGTGGTCTGACAAAACAGCAGATGCAATGGGTCACACTGAGGTCCCAAGTAGCCCCATGTTCTGTCTCCAGCAGTGACAGAGCAGGTGCCTGTGAAATAGCTAAAAGTCAGAGCAATCATCATCACAGCTTCCCAGAATATTCTTTTATTGCTCTACTATCTGTAACACAGGAAGCCCCAGAGCCAAAGCTAGTGTCTTTATAATAGCTTTGAATGTGTTTTTCTTCCCTGAACTTAACCAGCTGAAACATTTAGCATTTATGTAAATGTTTAGCATCCTCAACAGCCTTTGGCAGTGCATTATACACTCTAACTTCATGTTGTGCAACTCCAACCACCTCTTTGTATTTGTTTTCAAGGCATTAAATTCAAATGTCGTTTGACAATCTCAAATCACGTGAGAGGAAAAGGCAGCAGCACCATCTCTACTGACACTCACTAACCAGCCATCTGAGGAAAGGAACACTCTCAGCCCATTCACTGGTGTGTTCTTAAAGCAGATGAGCCAGGAAATCTCTACAGTGAAGGTAGGTAGCCGTTCTGGCTTATCCTAGCACTTCAAAGAGCAAATGAAATTACATATGGTCACTTAAGGTGAAACTTTATTGTCAAAAATTACAAATTTATCAAATCAATTGTGTTACTACAAAAATACCAGAACTACTGAAAAGCAAGATTTTATCACCTTTTATATTTCTTTGTATTAAGGCCCAGGGTTTTGAGGAGGGTTTTTTTTCAAGTTCTGATGGTATTCAGTTTGGAATTTCTTCCTGCATTATTTTTTGGGGGGTTTTTTGTTTGTTTGTTTGTTTGTTTGGGGGGGTTTTATTTGGTTGTTTTTTTGGTTGTTGTTATTTTGACTTTTTCCCCCCTCATTCCTTATGAAATCCAAGGTCCTATGCAAGATTAATATCTATCCAGTCTGAGGCTTTATTATGTCCATCACGGACAAACAACCCTCAGCCACCTCCATTTGATGGTCTTCAGAGCAGACTCAGCCCGCTTTACCTCAGATCAAGGCATGTAACAGGATCTTTGTCACAAGGTCACTTTTCAACCATTCCTTGCTTTCCAGCTTATTTGCCAAGTGGTTTCTGAGGCTACAATCATTTCTCCATAACACTGCTTTTCAGTGATCTTCTTGAGTGCACTTGTAACATATTGTGCTCCAAAACATTCTATCAACACTTCTGCTTCTCCACATTCACTGATTATTGTATAATCCATCACCATCACTTTTGTGGTCCAAAGTGATTCCATCTCTTCAACAACTATTTGTTAAAAAGAGTTCTGTATATATGACAGATTTATTTTTGCTCTCCTTACTATAATTTTTCCAGATTTACTGTATCTTTTAGTAGAATTGAGTGGGCTAGATACCATGTTGAAGATGAGGGCAAATCCCGGGTTTTTGAAATCACATGATACCTTCTTTCTGTTTTGGTTTGGTTTGCTTTCCTAAAAGTTCATATCTTTCCATTTTCTGTGTATTTTTCTACTGCTACTCAGTCCTGAGCTGGGATTTCCATGTACCTAACTATCCTAGTCATAAAAATGCTATCCTTGAGTCTTAGCTCAGAACATCTTCGTATTTATAAAGCTGAGATCCACATATGTATCTAGATTTAATGTCATTTGTCATTTTTTTCACCTGGTCATTCAGAAAGGTAAGGACATTCTTCAGTATTTCAGTCAACTCTCAGCATTCAATAACAGTAGTGTCAGCAAAGTCTGTCACCTCATTGCTCCAGCCTCTTACCAGACCATTTTCAAATGTGGGATATCACAGCCTCTGGGTTTATTTTGGTAATTTTCTTTCCCTGGAGAAATGAACATTTATTCCTACTTTGTTTCCTATCTTTTAGGGAGTTATTTATCCCATTACTTTATTCTTTCCCATCTTCCTGTCTTTATCATTCTTCAATGAGAAGTTTTCTTGACTGCTTTTTGCAAATGTTAGTAGACTATGACACTTAGGCTTGTCCGTGGTAAGTTTCTGTTTTCCCTTATCATACATGTATCACAGCAGATAAGTGATCTGTTACATGTTTTGTTGGTCAGCTACAGTCATTACTAGCCAAATGGTTCACATAAAAATTCAAATGCTGTTTATTCAGATTGAAAATACTTCCTGCCAAAACCTTGAATAGTATATTTTCTATTAGCCATTCTTACAATGTTAATGGTAAATTCGTTCTGAATTCTAGGCTTAATTTTGGGCTTTCTTGGTGATATCCAGTCTAACCAGACAGGATATCACATTAGGCAATACCATTAGCCCTTCCTATAATGATCACAAGAGTCCTAAAATCTACTGGCAAAGCTCAAGTGTCATACAAAATAAGTGAAAATCACTCCTGACGGTCACTATATGATGTTAGTAAAAATTAACACTTTTGTGAGGTTCTACTCTAAGAACCCTTGAAAGGAGTAATCCATGCACACAAGGGAGAGCAAGGACTGAAAACATGCTTGAACTGGCACCAAAATCATAAAGAAGAACCATTACTCCCCTGCACCCTGCCTCCTTCTGGCTGACATTTGACAGAAGAGGTCAGAGTACAGTGCAAGGTTGACTAAAAATATCATGGGAGAGAGTAGCAACAAGAGGCACTAGGCACAGATGCTTGTAAGGTCTGAGAAGGAACCTAATCAAAATCTCTGTGTAAAAGCCAGAGCATCATTTGGCTCCTGAAGTGATCAGCAATGTGCTAAATGTTGGGTGCAGAATAATAAACCTAAAACTGTTTAACTAAGATTCACAAGTTCTCTTTTTCCTTCTGTGAACTGAAGAGAACACAATGAAAATAGTGAGTCTGAAAAGAACAGAAAGGGGAGAAAAAAGCATGCAAATTAATTGTTGGGAATAAAAAACCTGTGCAGAAATATAAGTCTAATACATGCCTTGTGATTAGCTAATTGCCACAAGAATCATACAATCACAGTATGGAAGGGACCTTTGAAGACTGATGAGTTCCAAACCCCCTGCCATGGGCAGGGACACCTCTCACTAGACCAGGTTGCTCAGGGCCCCTTTCAGCCTGGCCTTGAACACTTCAGAGACATGGCATGTTAGAAGCTCTGATTATAATCATTAATATGAACCAAAAAGCTTCAGTATATTCTTTCTTGTATTGCAGAACAAAGAGAAAATTTCTCATGATTCTATGACTGTACAAAATTTGACATTTTAAAATCAGGTAGGTAGACTGACATATCTGTCTGCTGCACCATTTTTTCTTCTATGTTTCTAGTTGCAGGCATGCTCAGAGACATTGTAGAATTCCAAAATGTCACATTGGAGAGCACTTCCACTCTAATTTGCAGTCTAAACTTACCTTTGTTTATTTTTCCATATTCCAGGAAGTCTGATGCCTCCATAAAATTTCCAGTGCTTGTATATTCTTGCAGGTCAGAGAGATAATGTGAAAATGCTTTTATACTGAATACTTCCTCCTTATTCCCAAATATGCTATGCCAAATCCATGTTTTCAATTGACACCAATGAATGGACTAGATCCTTTGTGAATATGAATCAATGTAGCTTCATTGATTTAATTTTACTTGAGTAATTCATGACAGCTGAGAATCCGGCTCAAGGCTTTAATTGGTTCTAAAAAGTAGAGGGAAAATGAAATAACAAAATAAATCAAACAAACACAAGTATATTCAGTCGATATTTAGTACACTACACCTTAAACTCCTTCACCAGCAGGTCTCTGCACCACCCAGCTCAATGTTTTTTTGATGTGGTATTTCAGTCAATTAGGGAATGCAAATGTGCAATACGCAGAGACAGTTAAAATTCCGGAGACTGAGGGAACATAAAGGAAAAAGAGGGAATTTTCTGTCCTATAAATGTTGCTTCTGTGAGTAATTGACTTGAATTTCCTAATCTTCTCTAGCTTGCATACAGAGAAGTCAGTCAAACACTGACTTTTAATAAAATTCCTTATGACATCACTCTTCATGGCCATGAAATTAGCATTAAAATTAGCAAATGCTCAGTGAGAAATGTTTACTTTGTTTGTGCTTATTATTACACACTCCTCAATAGAGAATGGGATGGAGTCCCAGTTACTGTGCTTTGCAGCCCAAGGTACTTGATTAAAGTCCAGCTAAACCAGGCATTGAACAAAACAAAAAGAGAGACTTTAAGGACTGCAAAGAAAAACACACAAGAAAAGAAAGAGCAGTGCCCATCTCTGCAATCTTCATGAGCACTCAGAAGTTGCAAGCTGAGCTCAAAGCCTTCTTTGAGGGCTCTGAACTTGGCTAGTGTGATCAGGAAAGTCTCTGGTAGAGCTAAGATCAGCATTCCAAGTCAAAAACCTTCTCTCCAGCTAAACTTTAAAAAGAGAAGTAGAGTGAGGGTGTATAGACATGAAAATAACAGTTGGAGATTCCAGTTTTTCATTTTATGGCTATGGATTAAAGAATTTGACTGAGAACTGCAATTCCCTATGCATACACAGTCCTGAAACTAGTAAAGAATACAGTTATACAAACCTGAGACTTGACACATTTTGGCCATGTGACAGCTCTTGTTCTCCGTTTACACTGGGGCCATGTAAGGATTTTTGTATGCCCTTTACAAAACATCTATTTTGCAATTCTGATCTTTGCAAATGCAGCATGTGGCATCTTTCCAGGAGCTCAGGGCCCTATCAGATATTTATTTTAGGGATTTCACTAGAAAAACACAGATGTGGGAGAGTCATCCAGGCAAAACATTTTTTTTCCAAGAAGATGCTTCCCCTGTAAGCCAATCAAAGCTATTAAAGCTTGAAAACATGTTGTAGTCAGGTGTCATCACCAGCAGGTTCATCTTTTAATTAATACAGTCTCCAAACCCCTCTGTGCATAAGAGGAAAACCCATTCAAGAAGAGTCACAACCCCTGCAATTAATCATAGCATTTATTCTAGACAATTCAGACAGAGATTGTTTTATAGAAAGTAAAAATAACAAACTTCTACAATCTATCTAATTTCTGGAATATACTCCATGTTAATAGGACTGTGAGAAAAGAAGTGAAGTTTTGTGGTGAACACAGGAAAGCAGAAGTTATCAGTACAGACATTTATTTCCCACCTCAGTGGACTGAATTTCATGTCTTTTTATGTAAGTTAACTTCAATGTTTTTAACTAATTATTGTAATTAATTTTATGTGAGGGTTTGGGGTTTTTTTTCCAGCTGATTTTGGTGAAGGGAGATAAATCTGGTTTGAAACTGAGACCTAGCAACTGGCAGCTTCTGCTGCTTTCTCCCCTCTCACCAGCTTCTTTCCAAGACAGCTGTTCTTGTGTTGCTAACTAGTAGCTGTACTACTTGGTCCATAAAGCCAACCGTGCATGAGCTGATGGTTGATCTGGCCCTATGTTCTCAGGATTTGGCAATAGCAGGATTTTACAAAGTCTATGCCAAAGGACAGGCATGATGTGACCAGTCATGAATAACAAACCAATCTTTACTCTCTCCAACAAACTTCTCTTCAAGAGGCAACAATGAAAGAAATGTATTAAGTGATGTACTGATACCTAAATATTTATTCAAGCATTTAATTCTGCCTTATATCTAGGTCACTGCTTCTTTTACAACCATAGACCAACTTTGCATACTAATGATGAAATTTCCAAAATTTCATCTTAAAGAACAACAGATATGCCTGAATATTTTCAGGATAGGTGAGGAATTTGAATAATTTGTATCAGTGGGTTCTCTTTACATGTCTTGTCTGGAGGTACCAAGGATTGTTACCTTATAGAGGGTATTTTAATAAAATGGGGGGAAACCTTCCGGTCCTCAGTTACAAAATTCTGTTTCATAACAAGAAAGGAGTATATGATATATATGAATGGCATCATCATTTGAAGGAGAAGTCATTCAGGTAATTATCACTCTCTTTGGAAGGAAGTAAATATGACACTTGTTCAGATGTCCAAACCTGATGTTACCCTACTGATTTAATAGACCATATTCAGTTTATGCAGGGGCCAGTTGTTACCTGCTTCTCCAGCCAGAAGGAAAAGGGTCGGCTTGGACACAGTCTCAGCTTTAGATGTGTATTCCCAAAGTCGCATCCAGCTTCCTCAGTGGTCATATAATGTGTCAGTATCTAAAAATCTAAAACCTCTGATAGGTCCCTGTTTTTCCACAGGAAACTAACAGGTCCTTACACAGTTACAGGCAACTGTTTCTTGTTTAACAAAAAAACAAGCTGTGTTAACCCATTACATATCTTCTTTAAGGTCCCTTTAATAATGGTCCAGATGCTACCCACGGTACCTGCAGTTAAAGAGGATTGGGAATAATACTTTGGAATTTCTAAAACTGAGACTGTGTCCAAGCTGGCCCTTTTCCTTTTGGCTGGAGGAGCAGGTAACACTGGCTCTGGGACTGCTCCATGGAGCAGCCCATGCCGGCCAGGCCCTGCTGCTCCTCCCTCTTGGGGGAGCCGGCCCTGGCCTGGCCATGCCCCTGGATCCCATCAGCAGCTGGAAGGGGAAGGGGAGGCTGCAGCTATTTATATCTAGCCAACTCTAAAGCCTACCTCACCGCTGGCCCAGGCCAAGGGGGATGTTTGAAGCAAAGGTATTTGTGATGGACTAAGTGAATATTGAATTATTAGCAGTGATCCTGTGATCCTACTGAGAAGTTTGAACAGAGAGAGAGAGATATAAAATAAAAAGCCCTCTGTCCCAGTGAAGAAGTGAAGAGAGGTCTCTGTTCCATGAGATGAAGAAAATGCTTTGCCTTTGGAGTTCTTGTATCTTTAAAATGACCCCCAAATGTCCATAACCCATATGCAGTTGTGGGAAAAAACTGCTGATGGGAGGAACTCCACAGTTTGCAGAATTCCCCCTGGGTGACTACAGATTCCTGACACAGGAGTCACCAGAGAACTGTTCCTTGTGGTAGTGTCTCCATGGAAGTTTTAAGAGATAGTCCTCTCCCTAAGAATTCATGAAAGACTATTTTAAATAGTGAAACTGACTGAAAATCACAGGTTTTGTCTCTTTATGTTGTCAGTGGGAAAGTGGGGAGGGAAAAATGTTTTGAAAGTTTCATTGATTCTCATTGTTTTCTTTTAGTGTCTGTTAATAAATCCATCTTTATACTCTTTAAGTTTGAGCCTGCTTTGTTTTTCTCCTAATCCTGTCTCACAGTAGGAAAAGAGTTAGTGGACATTTAAACCACTACAACTTGAAAACTTTAAAATATCTGAGGTGTTCTTATTCATGCCACATTATATTTCTAATTAAAATTTCACTTGGATGTTGTTTATAATGGATTATTAAATGATGCTTGGAGCTTTAAAGAAATGATTAAAGAATAGATGTACTGTTTTACCAGTCTAATGGCTTGATTGATTAACTCTTATGAAATTCAGAATTGTCATCTATTGATGACAATTAAGCTAAGACATAGCCCAAATCTATAAAGGACTTACTGTCACTATCATTCATTTATTAACCCTTTACATATGTTTTATTAACAGAATATTAATATCAAACCAAGTTAGCACCCTATAACATTTTTGGGAGAGATTTGTGTCAGCCAAATGCTATGAAATAAATAAGAAATAGTGTCCTCTTATATTGCTTAGAAATATTTCTAAAATATACTGAGATTCCTTTTTTATTTCTAACTTCTTAAAATATTAGGGGTCTGAGGAACATAGTCATCTCTATAGCAGTTTGCAATAAAAATCCATTATGATGCTGTCTGTTTATTTTCAGGAAAGTTAAAACCCTATTTTTTAATCTTCAGTTTGCATCAATGAAACAGAGGCAATCTACATGATTTAAGGATTTAAATACTTAAATACTGAAATGAAAGGGAAGTGAGGATCTATAGAACCTCTCTGGATCATATTTAAGGGTCTTCATTCTAAATAGATGAGCTCACAAAGCTCTTTTGAAAATCAAGTACTGTTGAAAATAGCATCACATACAAAAGAACCAGCACTTGTATCTGGTGAATAAAACCCATATTTCTGTAAGATATTCCCCTCAGCACAGAATCACCAAGAATGGTGGAGATGGGAGGGGACCTCTGGAGATCTAGTCCAAGCCTCTGTCCAAAGCAAGGCCAGCAGGGGCACTGTCAAATCAGGTAGTAGATATCTCCAGAGAAGGACACTACCAAGTCTCCTTGGGCAAATGGTTTGTGTTCACTAACCCTTAACCTTTTTTCTCACATTTGAATGGAGAATTTGTGTTTCAGATTGTGCCCACTGCCTCTTGTCCTCTCAGTCAGCACCACTGAAAAGAGCCTGGCTCTGTCCTCTTTGCACCCTGTCCTCAGGTAGTTATAGCCATGAATTGATAAGGTTCCCCTGAGTATACTCTAGGTTAAAAACACCCAGCTGTTTCAGACATTTTTTGTATGGCAGGTGCTCCAAATCCTTGACTATTCGAGTTGCCCTTTGCTGGACGTGCTTGTGTAAATCTGTCTGCAGTGGGCAGCCCAGCACTGGGCACAGGACTCCAGATGTGTCTCACCAGAACTGAGCAGAGGGGAAGGACCACCTCCCTCATCTGTCTGGCAGTGCCTTTCTTTCTTTGCAGGTGATCACAAGCTGTAATCACAGCTTTACTCACTGCCTTTATGTCAAAGATGAGCAGGTAAACTCTATTCACTTAATTCCCTTCTACCCTCTGCATTCCACTGCTTCCTTCTGTGTATTTCAGGTTCCATGTAGGCAAAGAGGGCCAAAGCTAAAGTCTCCTTCCTAACACCAGATCTCCCTGAGCAGCTCTCCCAGTCAGATGTGCCGTGCTTCCCACTTCATGCATGGATCTTACCCTCATTTCATACCCCCTCAGTGACTTTCCATGGTGCTCAAATTTCAATCCTAGCACCACTTCCCCCTGGAGCCAAACCAGGCGCTTCCTCCCACCGCACAGCTGAGCAGCTGGGTTTGGTACCTTTGCCTCTGGAGAAGGAGAAAAGCATCCCAGCCCCCAGGTAGAAAATTTTTTGTATAAATAGATGATATTGATGCAGTCTCTCTCTCTATGGCATGGGCCTTTCTTTGATACAAGAATATATTTCCACAGAAATCAATAACTATAATACAACTGTCTTCCATTTCAAAGAATTGCACAAATGTAACTATAGACAATCTGTCTAGATTTCCCGTTTCTTTTTTCCCTGGAGTCTAGCTATGAGCTAAGAGAGAATTGGAACCAAGAAGTTACTGATTTATCTTTTTCCTGAGTGTTTACTAGGCTGAATGCATTTGACAGGAGACTGCTAAGGAATGTTTTTAATGATGTTTCCAAAATACATTCTAAAGCCTGCTGGTTCAGTAATTACCAAGGAAGAAGGATGAGAGAAGGATTTTTTAATTTACCTTAGAACTGCTGCTATGGCCACCAAGTATTAACACAATTGATTCTGATTGCAATGGCATTCAGCTCAAATCAAACATATGCAGATCAGGTCTTCTTGAACTGCACCCTTTGAAAAGTAACCCTGCCAGTGCAGAGGCTGAGCGTCAGAGACTGGAAGAGCACAGGTGATCTTGAAGATGATATTGGTCATTAGCTAGCACAGAAAAGAAAGGAGCAGTCATTGGCTAAAGCAAGGATAAATTATCACAAATTTATTTCACACTGTCAAATTTTTTGCCCTCCTAACTTGATATGAAGGTGCAACTGTGCAGGAACACCAAAGCCAACATATTTGTTCCCAGCACCATACACTGCTTTGCATCAATGGAAACAAAAAACAGTGAGAGGTCCTACTGGTCAGTGAGAGGACACAGCTGAGCTGAACTGAAGCCTGCATTCTTCTGATAACTTAGTCTTGCAATGATTTCACAATCCAAACTAAACTTTTTGAACTTGAGTCACTATTCATCATGCTGGTCTGGTCAGATGCCACATCAGAAAAGTACCCAAGCAAGACACACAGCAGTGGGTACAATATTTCTGTAAATTTAAATCATCAAGGAGGCAGACAGAATGAAGTGGGCAACAAAAGTTATGCCATCCACTGCATCTGCCTGGAGTTTTCTCTTGACCGGTTCCCCAGTTAAGGATAGGATTTTAACCAATACCAAATGAGTTCTGAAAATCTAAAATCTAATTTTTAGTTGCCTTTTTTTCCAGAATTACTTGTCACCCCATACTTTCCTGAAGTGTCGTTTTAAATCATCACCAACACATGCCACCATTTAATTAGTTCTGATAAAAACACTCAAAACCAAACTGCAAGTGTGAGAAGTGGTAACACACAGAACAATCTAGACAATAAACTCTGCACAGGTCCAAGCACAGCCTGTCTCTTTTTTTTTTTTTTTTTTCCCCCACACAAACATGCTCACACAAAAGTGAGTGATTACAGGGTCAAACCACTCTATGGGTCTTCAAGATTCTGGTTGTTCAGCCTTCCAGGTCAGTGCTATAGAATGGGAACTGTTAATTTACGATGACTTTCTGAATATGCCCAACATTAGCTGACCAGATGGCATGGTATTTGCCAAAAAAATTGGTTTTTTTGACAAGATACAGAATACAACTTTTTTGGACAGCATCCTTTTTGCCCAATGATGACTCTACAATAGTTTTGCATGCAGCAGAAAACCCTGATCTGAGCTTCAAAAACACACAGGATCTTGTGTGTTAAACTAATAACCACAGAGGAAAAGTAAACACTAAATTCTACATGCATCTAATCTACATTATGTGGTATGATTACCTGATCATTTTTTCTCTGTGTCCAGCTGACTTCCTACTGGACAGTTGCTGAGGATACAGGGAAAGTAAGGATCTTCCTTTTCCATGCATATTGAATTAAAATTGGCTTAAAAGCAGCAATCCTAAGCCAGTGTGCAAGTTCCTCTTCTTTTCCCTCATAAGCCTCTGCCAAGAGTAATGCCAAGTGAGAGCAATCATAACCCTGGTAAAACATCAGTGAGCTGCTTGCACCATGCTGACAACTTTAATAATAGCCAAACAATTTGTAGATTGTCACAGTAAGAAAAGGGCAGACAGTTTTTCGGATTTTGCTTTGTCCCAGTGCTGCCAGCTAGATGCAACCTGACATGCACACAGGGCTAGGTAACTGGAGGTAAATATAAAGCAGATATTCTGCAGGAGACAGTATGCAAATGTTGGGAGTAGAAAGGATTTAGCTACAAGAAACTCAAAACTGTATATCTCTGTCAGCAAATCAATTTCCTCTTGGAGTTCTTCCCCTCTCTTCTGCTGGGTTTTGTGTATGTTAATCAAACAAATTACTAGAAAAAATAAGCTGTCAGGAAACCAAAGAGCAGGACAACACCTTACATCCATGTCACATTTTATTACCTGTTACATCTTCCCATGCAACCAACCCCCTCCTTATCATCACCCTGCCATCACCACTGTCACCAGATCCAATGACTAAGTATTCCAATTCAGTGTGGGATTTATTAGCTACAGAGAGGATACTGTTAGAGCCAGCCATGTCAGATTATCATTTTAATAACTAGAATCACTGTGATTTGTCAGGCCAGGACAACCCTTGTACTGTGGAAGATTTCCCCACTCTAGTTATTCCCACTCAATTCCCACCCAAGGAGTGGCAATAGGCACTGAAGAAAGAGAATTGTGTCCCCTTCTGTTGTTACCAGCCACAGAAATTAAAGCAATATCCCCAAGCTACCCTATGGTATTTTTTCAAGGGCCAGAGAGGAATTCTATTTTGAGAGAACATTAGAATGTAAATGGAGGTGAAATTCTCTATTTCTCCCTTTCTCTCTTGCAGAACAAGTCTCAGACATTGTTCAGTGCTTCAAAGTTAACAATAAAAGACCGTCATCTTATTCAAGTTTCAGTGTTCAATGCTTTTGTTCTCTAAATCTATTTTACCACGTGGAAAGGCTTCTGAGGAGTTAATATACACTGTACAAGAATTGTCTCCCTATAAAAGAATTGCTACATTCTAAAAATAGTGGCAGCTCTGTTATATATATTTGAGATTTTCTCTGATGTTGGGATCAAAGTTTGGCACTACTGGACTAAAAATCAGTTATTGATATGAATGACACTAACCTTTAAGCAAGACCATTATATGCTAGATGAATGTGAGCGAGGCCCACAGCAGGTAAATAGGTTACACCCAGGTTTTCCTGGATACAGTATGGAAAAGTGTAGTATATTGTCTCACAGTGCAGTGTAGCATAGCACAAGGTGGTGTTGCGTGGTACAGCATGGCATGGAATGGCATGGTATGAGATGGCATAATTTAATGCAGCCATATCCTCCTGGAAGCTGTGCTGTGGCACATGGAGGGCAGGGACATGATTCAAAACAGGCTTCACCAAGGGCAAGTCCCGCCTGACCAACCTGATGGCCTTCTGCAGTGGAGCGACTACAGCAGTGAACAAGGGAAGGGCTCCAGATGTCATCTTGTGTAAAATCTTTGGCGCAGTGCCCCACACCATCATTTTCTCTAAATTGGAGAGAGGTGGATTTGATGAGTGGATTGTTCAGTGGATACAGAATTAGCTAGACATTTGCATTGCAACAGTAGCAGTCAACAGCTCAGAGTCCAAGTAGACATCAGTGATGAGTGGTGTCACCCAGGGGGTCTGTGTTGGGACCGATGTTATTTAATCTCTTCATTAGTAACGTAGATGAAGAGGTCAAGAGCACTCTCAGAAAATTTGCACGACACCAAGCTGAATGATCCTGTTGACACTCCCGAAGGATGGGATGCCAACCAGATGGACCTGGAATCTCTTGGGAAGCGGGCCCACGGGAATCTCATGAAGTTTAATGAAACAGCATTCAAGGTGCTGCACCTGGGTTGGAGCAATCCCTGTTACCAGCACAGGCTGGGGATGAACAGATCAGAGCAGCCCTGCCCAGAAGGACTGGGGGGTGCTGGTGGGTGAGAGGTTGGACAGGACCCAGCCATGGGCACTCACAGCCCAGGAAGCCAAATGTGTCCTGGGCTGCATCCAAAGCAGGGTGGGCAGCAGGGCAGGGAGGGGATTCTGCCCCTCTGCTCTGCTCTGCTCTGCTCTGCTCTGCTCTGCTCTGCTCTGCTCTGCTCTGCTCTGGTGAGACCCCACCTGGATCCAGTATCCAGCTCTTGTGTCCCAGCACAGGAAGGACATCGACCAATAGGGGAGTTCTAAAGAAGAGCTACCAAGATATTTAGTGGGATGGAGCACCTCTCCTATGAGACAGTGTTGAGAGAATTGGGATTATTCATTATGGAGAGGAAGAAGTTTTGAGATGACCTAATTGCAGCCTTCCAATACTTCAAAAGAGCCTACAGGAAAGAGAGAGAGGGACAATTTACAAGTGGGGAGGGCTTTAAGTTGAAAGAGGGTAGGATTAGACTAGATATCAGGAAGAAAATTTTTACCACTGACTCAGTTGAATAGGTTGCTGACAGAAGTTGTGGGTGCCCAGAACCTGGGAGTGTTCAATGTCAGGTTGGATGAAGCTCTGAGTAACCCATTCAAGTGGAAGGTTTCCCTGCCCACAGCAGGAGGGTGGAACCAGATGACCTTTAAGATCACTTCCAATCCAAGCCATTGTATGATTCTCTTGTATCATTTATCACATTGTAACATAAGTCCATGTCAATATCCATGTGTCTTGTGCATTAGATACAGTGTCATGTCTCCAGAAATCTCAAACCATTAAAATTTGTCCTTCATAGAAAGACAATTCCTTGACTCCAAAATATCATTATTTGTCAACTATGAAGCTTCTGCACATGATCATCAGGGATTCCTCATTTCCATCAAATCCAGAGAAATTTTTCCCCCCAGCTTTTAAATTGAAAGAAATACAGAGCTCTTATAGCTGCAAAACCCACCAAAAGTACTCTGGCAGTATAAGGGGTTGAGGATAAGAGGAGCCAGACAAGGGCTTACCCTAGTTAAAGAAGTTTCCAGAAACAGGAAGGACATGCACTTAACTCCAAACGTCAACATCAGTAGTTCACTCTCTCAGACACCTCTTGTTCATTTGCAAGCTGCCACCCACATCCACAGCTGAGCTGTTTTCTAGAGTGTGTGCTCTTCATGATGGTGATGTCCTATGTCATAGCTGAGTTAGCTCAGCTTTCTGCTTCCATACCCCTACAGCCAACATGGATATAGATTTAAAGCCTGGGATTGCCCAGTACTGCTTAGCCTCACCCTATGTACTTCACTGAAAGATAGGAAGTTTGTTTACTTCCTGCAGGCTGATTAGGCTCTGTGTGGATTCAGTGTCAAGCAACTTACTCTCCTCACAAATTACAATGCATAACCAAATTGTCCTGTACCTAAACTCCACATCAGCCCCGCTGGGATTTCACACACGCACAGCAGTTTTATTTACTTTTTTTTTTTTAAGTCAGATCAAATCCTTAGCCTAAGTAACAGGTTTTGAATCGTATTCTTGATAGTAGTAAGAAGTTTTGATATGACTTCAGTGGACACATACTTAGCCTGATAGATGGGTCTAATTTGGATCAGATGAAGGTCCTTTATGTATTTGGAAACCTTACAGAACTCCTTCCCTGCCAAGTAGTTTTTGATAAACCTTTCATGATAAAGGAACATGTTATAAAAATCTTTCAATGCTCTCAATTCTGGACATGTTAAAAAGCTGGCACACCGATGGTGGTGGCTCAGTAACTGTATGAATCAGTGATTTATATGGAGAAAAAAGATCAATTATTTAAATTTCCTTTTCAGGAATATGTGAAAATTGTTACCATGAAAGCAAGGGTGACCATTTAGATAGCTTTCCTGTACAAGCAGGAAAAATAGTAGAAGCAGTAATAATGAAAGCAGTAATGAGACATGAAATAAAATTTTTAGGAAAACTGTCTGCCATTCAGAGGGACTTGGACAAGCTCAAGAATTGGACTCATAAGAACTTCATGTGGTTCAACAAGGCCAAGTGCCAGGTGCTGCACCTGGGTTGGAGCAACCCCTGGTATCAGCACAGGCTGGGGATGAACAGATCAGAGCAGCCCTGCCCAGAAGGACTTGGGGGTGCTGGTGGGTGAGAGGCTGGACAGGACCCAGCCATGGGCACTTGCAGTGCAAATAGCCAACCCTGGGCTGCAACCAGCAGGGTGAGGGAAGGGATTCTGCCCCTCTGCTCTGCCCTTGTGAGACTCCACCTGGAGCACTGCACCTAACTCTGGGTCCCCAACATCAAAAGGATATGGATCTGTCAAAAAGTGTCCAGAGGAGGCCACCCAGATGATCTCTTCTATAAAGGCAGGCTGATATAGGGCTAAAGGTAATGGTTTTAGAATGTTTTTAACCACTTTTTTAAATGGTGGGGGCATGGCTTAAAATAAGGTCAATTTAGATTAACTATAATACAGGAAAGTGTTTCACAATGGAGGTTATAAAACACTTAAGTTACCCACAGTAGTAGTAGATACCCCATGCCTGGAAGTGTTCAAAATCAGTTTGTATGGGACTCTGAGCAACCTGGTCTAGTGGAAGGTGCTCCTTCCAATCCATAACATTTTTTGATTCTATGACAATATGATTCTACGACAATATGATTCTACATTCTGTGTGATAAAGGCAATATTATTTTTTAGAAGGGCTTGTATATGAAATTATGAAAATTAGAAAGAAGCGAGAAAAACAGGTAAAAACTGAGAAGAGGCTGCCATGCAGACAGATCACCATGTACTAATAAGCCAGAAACCAAAATGCCAAAAACAAACTAAAGATGTGGTAGCCAACATGTCCTAAGGCAGAAGAGTTAGAGACATGTGGTATCTCTTTCTAAATCAAAATACAAATGAAAAAAAAATGTGCAGACTTCACATTCAAAGTCAGTTCAGGGAACCAAAGAAGAATTTTTAGGCAGAAAATAAAATTCATTTTTCGCCGCTGGTCTGGTAAAATATATCCCTTCTCCCTTAAAAGCTTGCATTTAAAAATAAAAACAGATGTGATTCTCAAACAAATTACATTTCTTTCATGTCCATCCAAGATACAGGTTTTGGGAATGTCTGAAACAGCAAATTGTCTAAAAAACACCTTCCTGAAACTGCAGGAAAAAACCCCCAGATCTCTGCTAACCTAGCCCTCCTTGTACCACATCAGAAGGTTATTATGCATAAATCTATTCATGCAAAAGACTACCCCTTCTCCTATTACTCAGTAGAAACAGTTTAACATTGGATGCAAGATAGAAAATGCATAAAAAGGTAGTACTCCTGACTTATTCAAACCACCTGTCTAAGCACTTAAATGAATAAAAGGAGGAAAAGAATCAGAATGAACATAAAAGGAAGAACATCCCATTACATCACCACATGACATTGGACTCTTAAGAGGAGAGGATATTACAATTCACTTAATAAAACATCTGTAGTGTCACATTGAAGTAGCAAAAGGCAGAGAGCTATTGCAAGTCTGGATGCTGTTCTGCAGTTATAAAAAAGTACAATCTGGTTTTGGCTTCTTTAGTTTCCAGCTAAATATAAGAAAACATACACCCACCTCCTTATGTATATTGCTGTCTTGTTCTCAAATATGCAGACAAACACTGCAATCTTACGGCTCTCTTTTTTTTTTTTTTTTTCCTGAAAGGACTGCTAATTTTCAGTCTGGGTTGTTGTTTTGTTTTGGTTGGTTTGTTTGTTTGTTTTAGTTTCTTCATGTCACATTCCAAACTAGTATTTACCACTCACTCTTCCAGGGACTCAAGCTTCTAGGACATGCATGTAAGGTAGAGTTCTTACATTCTTAATATATAATTCTCAGGATAACTAGCAGAAACCACACATTTTCTCAATACACCAAGTTAAGTTTGTAATAAAACTTTCTTCCCAAAGCTGATTAGCTAAGAATTAAACCTGTAGAAATATCCATTTGCCACTTCATCGGTGTCCTGTTGAGTCAATTTTCTTAGTCATTGCTCGTAAAAATCTTGTCCATCTTACATTTTTATCCAGCATTGAAAGTGTTCTTTTTAAGCACTATTTTATATTTTCTTTAATAAAGCATGAAGTATCAAGCAAATTGTAGCAAGTCTTCAAACTGCAGTAGGACCACCTGGATAGTAATGAAGAATTGAAAAGTATCAGGGTCACTGCTTTATTTTCTGTTGTCTTGTCTTGACAATCTTGGCTGATTTCTAGTTTTATAGAGTTCTGTATAAGAAAAGAATGCAAGGCATGTGTGTACATGTATATTTTTGTGCTTGTGTTCTTGTCTGTATTTTTATTTTCTGATTCAAATCAAAGAACAGTGATGCTGCAGCATCCTGAACAAGCTCCGAAACTGAGGAATCCTGCAAAAAGGTGACCAGAGAAATGAAGCTGTATGTTTGCAAGAGTATGTACTGCAGCATCAAGTTTGTCAATAACATTGTAAAAATAAAAATGAAACAAGCTACTACTTCCCTTGCACAAGCACAACTGTGATGGAGATTATAGGAAGCGTTTAAAGACAGAGGAAGATATAACAGTAAATCACAACTCACTTTCCCATCTCCAATAGATGATGCAGCCATTTAATTTGTTCCAAGTCTTCTAATTACATATTTTGGTGTATTCTGAACAGAGAATAGCATCCTCCTGAAATAATCACAGCTGGGTGAAGCTTCTGGAATGAAATAGCACAAAAAGGGATTTAGAAAAATACAGTGAGTCCAAACACAGAACAGGAAGCTCCAGAGCATAGCTGAAAGGTTCCAGCCAACAGGGGAAGTATCTGAAGTAATATTAGAAAAGTGATGTGAAGGAAGCTTTCCTAGGGATCCTATGGAGTTTGCTATTGTCCACAAAGGATTATAAGAAGGAAAAAAAACAAAACTGCCCTGAGAGGACAAAATGTGTTGGCAAACAGGACAGATTTCTTTTAAGTATTTAATTCTATCTGTCTCAGTCCAAGTGTCCTCTACATAAAGAATTATGTCATGGTAGCTTGCTATTTTTTGTTCTAATAACATAAAAGCTTTAGAGATTAGCAATACTTGGTGCTTCTTGGCACACATGTCTTAGAAGTTAGAAGTCATTCCATCTCAAAGGCTTTAGGCAGCCCAACATCAAACACACGGCATCCCCTCCTTTCCATGACCATTTACAGAAGAGATTGGCTGCACCAGGCATTCAAAGAAATGCTTCTTTCTCAATGGATATTAAAAGCATTCACAGGGCATAAGATTACAGGACTTGCAAATGAGAACATTTGTTCTGGGAAAAAGTCTTAGGAGCTTATCCACACATAAATGACCATTTCAGATAATACAAGCAGGGTTTAGTTAAAAATACTGTCATGCCACCTACAGTATATCTGATGTAGACATCAAACTTAAGAGAAATTGTGTCCTTTAGATGGCATCTAAGGTGACTAACTTGGGTTTAGACAGCTCTATTTGGCCAAGTGGATCTCACCTCACCTCATATAGAGTGCTCATGGGTACGAAAATTACTGCTACAGGCCCATGGAAAGTTGTTTACCAGAAAAGTAGTTTGTCTTTTTTCTCCAGTGCCAAATACTTAAACTGGTTTATTCTCTGAAGGTTGAATTGAAGAACCAACAGATGATGATGTTTTCTTTCTAATTCTGAGAAGTTTACCTGTTTTAGAATGTGTGTTATAGAGAGAGCTAATGAAGGGGTTTTCATTGAAACCTCTTTCCTCTAAAAATACTGTTGCCTTAAATCAAAACATTTTCCTTTAGGTTTCTTGGTGTTAATAAAATCTCCATCAAGAATGAGCCAAAACACAAGGAAAAAAAGAAGCAATATTCCAAGTGAATGTAATTCAAAATACAGAGAAAACATTTGTTCCAGGTATGGATTAATTAGCCCACATGGATAACATAGGGTACCATGGCACCTTAGTTCTTCATTGGTAAGAAATTTCCAAATCTTTGGGGGCTTTTTTAAACCTTAGTAAAATAAAATTTTTTAAAAGGTGAAAGAAATGTGTATTGCCTAGCTCTACATATAACACAGAGAGCACTGGCTGTAATAAAATTTAATTAACATCAATTAAATTTTGATTGAGGATTTTTTGCAATTAGTTGTTTATAAACAATCCAGAAAGAAAAAAAGTGTTTATCAAAAATATTGAGAAAATTAATTTATTTAGAAGTTCAAATAAAATCACAGGCTGCTCATTAACAATTCATGAACATCAAAAAGACTGAATTAATTCTATGAAGGACTTGATATTAGTTGTTATTATCGCCTTGCTTCCAACAGAATGCGATTGTTCTAGAACAATCCTGGTCAAGCAGTTCATTCTAACACCCTCAGCTGCAAGCAATCAAAAATTAGTTTTGGACTCAGCCCAAAATCCCAACCCAATGTAATAAAAAATGCTACCAATCCTTCTGACTTTACCCAGGCTCTCAAAATTTCACAGAATTCAGATGACCCATTAAAGTGTTATTGCAAAATAAAATAAAATAAAATTTTAAAATATGTTTCCTAGCCACTTTCATTTATGTTCCAGCAAAATAATTACTTATTTTTAATTCTTAAAAATCAGTTCAACCTAACTTAGTCTGTCTCCAATAGTAGTCAATGAGAGTTTACTGTGGCTTGTTACAAAAATTATCACTCACATGTTCTACTGGTTTTTGGCTTTTTAGTAACATCCACTTGATGTTGTAGGAGGAGTCATACGATATGAAGTGTTTACAACTGTGAGTTCATAGAATTATGAATCCAGCACCATGTTTAGATATGCACACACATTCTTTTAAGTCTACGCTTTTATCTAGACTTGTTAAGATATCTTGTTGTACTATATTCTCTCAGAACCTTGTATAAGGATCATATAAAGCTATCTAGAACTAAATATTGCTTCACTGGGGAGAAGCTCCATCCTTTGAAGTGTTCATGGCCAGGATGGATGAGGTCCTGAGCAACATGATCCAGTGGGTGGCACCCCTTCCATGGCAGAGAGCTTGGAACAAGATCATCCTCAAGGTCCCTCCCAACCCAGACCATCCCATAATTCTAAGATTTTAGGATTTTGGGAGCTTACTACCTCTGTTAATTAACTTTACTCTTCTAAGATGGTCTTGGATGTGCAGTCAAGGATGAATACCCCTTGAAACCCTCTCTCCAAAATTTCAGATGGTCCACAACACAGTTCTGTGCAGGCTCTTGTATCACATCCCTCACCCTGCCCACATATCCATTGACCAGGATCCTGGGACTCAATGCTTGGGAGAAGGATCTCAGCACCCTCACTGACACTTCCTATGTGTCTTCTCCTGAGTTAAAATCCAGCATTTCTTTTTGATTCCAAACAGAGCAATAATTATAAAACCTTTGCATCTATCCCAGTCTTTGTTTCAGAATCATTCTTTTCTCCAGAATTTAAATTGAGTGGCAGTTTTTCAATCTGTTCTACCTTTGAGCTATGGGACCTATTATTACAAATTAGAGTTTTCAACCAAAACCCTGTCCCTGCAAGATTTACATTCAGCACCAGCATGTTTCTGATTTGATCATCCTGTATTTTGCCCTTCCTTTCTCTCTTTTCTTTCCTGTAAACTATCCATGGGCTCACACTGATTAAAATACAAACACATCTTTACAATGACCTTGCAATGCCTCTACAATGAGGAGCTGTTAACAGCTACTACTTCTCCAGAGTTAGAAAGAAGTAAAGAAGCTGCTTCTAATCCAGGCTTCCTTGTCACTGCTCAGTCAGTCCATGGAGGTACAACACAGGTGGCTTCCTTTCCCAGGAGATCACATATAACTCCTTGCCTCTGACCTGGCAAGAATTATGATTAATCAGCTGCATTAAAGTGACAGAGAGGTTGTGTAGCTGTATCCTAACACATTAATTGTTCCCGTTTATATGCACTGATAACCATTGCTATTTTTACTCCTTTTACTTAGGGAAAGACAAAAAAAAAACCAAACACACAGCCCCAAAACCCTCTAAGCTTTTTTGCACAACTCAATTTCACACAAGTATCAGCCCTAAAAGTCAGAAAATAAGCATAAAATATCATTTGAATGGCTAGAAAAAATAACCAGACCTACAAAGTTAAACTAAAAAAAAAAAGTAGAGTGACTATGTACAACCCCACAAAGTAGTCTTTGAAGAGATAATGTCTGCATTAAATAAAAAATGAATCATTGAACAATTCATATCTTACTCTGGACAAGAGTTTGAGGACAAAGAATAGATTTTCTCCTATGTCACTTGGAAAGGAGCTTGTTCATTCAGAATATGAGAGCAGAGGTCAGTCAATAGGATCTGAAAAATCCTATATGTATTCCACCTCTCCTGAATGTTTAGGATGACATGCCAAGATCACATGCATTAAATGTAGGTGTCAAAACAAAATATAACATTTTTTCCTGTGCTGTACATGCTTAATTTTCCTTGATTTTTTTGAAGAACAGTGAAAATCAGTTCATTTATTACGGGTGTTAAATATTAACATGGGGCATTTAATATTAGCAGGCATTATTAAAAGAAGGAACGTTTATGTCTGTCAGACCCTCTGGCTAAAGAATCTTTAAAGTACCTAAGTACTCTAAAGTCATAGAAAGTTTCCAGTCTTCCAGCAGACATTTATCATTCTCATTAGATGAGCCTCCCTGAAGCCAGATGGTCCTTTCCAGAATGAAAAACACAAAAGGAACCATCAAAGTAAGTGGCTGTACCCAGCAAACAACCAAGCTACATTTCATAGCTCATGTGAGTGCAAATTTCTTCTGTCAACAAGAAAGATGGTTCTTCCTGCAACCACGTGGGATTTAAACGACATAGAGCATCCCTAATCATATTTCTTAGCAGTCACTGTGGTGCATTGCAACTGTACCTCCTGCAGAGGCACACATACACACAGAAGAGTCCAGAACTGAGACTGGTTTTAGTTATCTGTTTCTAAAACAAAAAAATCATGGCTCTGCTCTACCTCAGAGAAACCAAAGATGGGCAATTTACCACTGCAAAGAGCCACCAAGGTCCTTTCAACAGGAGCCTGTTAACTATAGAATAGGTGGGAGATTGCACCAGCTCTTACACCTGCCTTCCTCTAGTTTTTCATCAAAGATGGAATGTCCTGTGCTACTTTGTTTATGGGAAATATTTTAATTTTTAGCGCTCTGACTCATTGCATCGACCTATTGATAATTACAGGGAGAATTACAGTAGAAAAGACAAATCAAAGGGCTTCCAGACAATAGTACAGGAACACATACAGAAGGCCTTATTCTTTCATGAAGACCCAAGTGGATGTTACCAGCCTATGCTAAGCTTTCTAGCTCTCCATATAGCATTCCTTGATTTTCGAAATTTTTTACTAACTCCACTAGTGCCTTCATTTCAGTTTCCTTGAAGTCCTCTTTGCACCATCTGAAGTTAAATGACACTTCCTCAAAGGAATAATAACATCAGAAACATATCTTCTAATTTATACACAGACATCATTAATGTCCTGTGAGAAAAAAGCCTATTACTCTCACCTCTGTTTCATGTTAGGAATGAAATATAAGTTGATATGTCGTACTCCGTGAAGTGGCTCTTTTAAATATACAGAAAAATAATAAATTTAGTTAAAGAAACAGGGTATAATAGCCATTTATTACATGAAATACGTTATTTGTTGTATAGTCAAGTATTTCCAGTTTTGGAAATGTCAACAGTGCAATCCAAAGCTATAGCACTCATTTCCTATGAGATGGAATTTAACACTGTTGTATCAAAGAAAAATGAAACAAGAGTAATAAAAGGGTCAACTTCGAAGACATAAAAAACCCCCTCTAAATGAAAGTGAAAAAAAAAAAATCAATGCAGATTTGCTCAAGAAATTGAAAGCTATTGCTGAAATGTTGTTACATTGGATAGGCCTCTTCACACCCATCTTCTCACTTTATCATTTAGCAAATTTAATAAATGTTGTCTATCCTACTCAGGATACATGAAGGTACATCTTCTTTTTCACTTCATTTTTTCTTGTTGATGCTCAGAAGTTTTCACAAGCAAAGAGCTAAGGATTTTGGACTGGAAGAGGTTTTGAAAAAGGAAAAATGCATGAGGAGCAAAAAGATACGTTCAGAGTAATGGGAAGACATTCTTCATATAATTTCATTAACTAACATTGGAAAGTCAGAAAATCAGAAGAATCAACAATAAAAAAAATCAAAATGTCAAGGAATATATAAATTTTCAGCTTTTTCATTAAAGACCTTTAATTTTGCAAGAGTTCTAGGGGGAAAAGCATTGGTCATATAAAAAACCACAAGACATAGATAAATAGATAGATAGATAGATAGATAGATAGAACAGTAAAATCTGTGCAGGGAGAGTCTAAATGAACAGCAGATATGACGTGACACAGGAGGAAAGGAGAATATGAAAGAAAAAAGCCAAACAGGTTTGGGTTATTCCAAAAACAATAAAAAGGAGAGAGACAATAACAATAACCGCTATGCTGTTGTAGGTGACTCAAAGCCCTTGGCTGTTCAGATCCATCCACTCAGACCTCCAGAAAGGACCTTATAGCCCCTATTAACTTTCCAAGAGAATTTTTTCCTAGAAACAAAATACAGAAGGAAAGAGACTGCAGAAAAATTAAGCAATTGATTCAGAGGAAACAAATAAAAACATAGCCTAAAAGGAGTAGTCTAAACCCAAGAAATCTATAAGCATCATGAAGGTTTTGGAAAAAATATTATATTAGGATCCCAGATAAAATATGTATCATAATTCAAAAGAAAAACAAAGCAATCTAATAACACTCTGCATGGCTCAATGGGAAAGTTAAGGAGGCTGTCACAGGGAAAAGGTCAACAGTTAAAAAATTGAAAGCTTGCTCAAATAAGGGAAACGGGCCAAAAGGAAAACAGGTCATTTGAAGGGTTAGGACTGCAGAGCATGCACAGGGTGGCTTCTTTTACTGATGGTCATGTATTCAATAGACACTTCAAGTGGGGGATGCAGGTGAGTTAATCAGTGTACCTGCTTGACGACCAAAGTATGAAAAAGAGATTCAGGGAACATAATTCCACAGTAAAAAAAAAAGCTCTGTGACCACTTACCATCAGCTTTTCCCATCCTGCACAGAGGAAAAATCTTCATACCTAACTTTTTCTGTAGCCAATAGGTCAGAGAGGCTTGACACAATACAGACAAATACATGGAGTGTTTTAAACCCCACAGGCAACCAAGACACTACCAGGACTGCATGGCATTTACCTGAGAGGACTGAAGAAACTGTGAAATTGCAGAGCCACAGCTGGTACATGTCAAATATGGCACAGCTGGAATCTCCTGTGCTGAGGAATGGTGGGGTGCCAAGGTGATTTTCCCACAGAAAAGGGGCAGGCAGAGCCTCGTAAGCACAGACTGCCAAGTCTGACCTCTGTAACACAGTGAAAGGTCACAGAACCAAGACAGCCTGGTGGGAAAGGCTCAGCACAGCCCCTGTGATGGGAATTCCTGACTTGGTTCAATGGCTGCGTCTCTAAGCTGATCCAATCAATATCCTAGATTTAGTTGCCTAAAAACAAAGGAAGAAAAATATTTTGGGAAGGTTCTTTCTGGAAAGACCATCAAAGAAGCAATGATAAGAGGTTGAAGAAAAAGCCCTTTTATGGACATAAAACTGTTAAAAGGATGGGAACCAAAAGGCAGAGGTCAATGACCATTTTGCAGAATGCAGAAAAAGGATCAGCTATATAGGGCCAAAAAGCAACAAGTGTCATCAGAAAGGGCTCTGAGAACAAAACACAAAACTTTATGTTGCCACTGTATAAAAACTTGGCACATCCACATCTTGATTATTGCTTATGGTTCTTACCTCCACACTTCCAGAAGGTCATTGCACAGATAGAGAAGATACAGAGAAGAAAATTATGATAAGGATGGAGCTGTAGTATCTGGAAAAATTAAAAAATACATCTGTTTTAGAGATTTGAGAGGAGACTCAGTAAATAGAACTTAAAAAATTGAAGTCAGTAGATTATCAAGATGCAGAATCATTGCTCAACAGATCCCACAATGTTAGAACTATCTAGAATACTTCAGAAATAGCTTCAGAATACTGAAACTCATAGCAGCTTGAAACGGTTGAAAAGATTTATCTTTTCACAGCCAGGGAAGTTGTCCCCATGGGAAGTTATGGAAAGAGACAGGACCAACAGATTCAGAATGAGATTAGCCATAGGTAAAAATCCACAAGATATGCTACTGACTGCAGCTGAGCACACTGGGGTAATACAGGGGGAGGGAAAGCCTACTGCAGGTGGCACTTGGCTCAGGCTCACAGTCTCACTTTCTTGCCCTGTCAGAAGTCTGTGCTGTGTGGGCCACTGGTCTAACCCAGAAAGATATTTCATTTTCTCTCAAGAGATGAAATAATGTGACATAAACCCTGCCCTGAGGACATCTCTATAGCAATGCTTTATTTATTCTTTTCTTCTTTTCCTCTGATACCATCCATCAGTCTGGTCTACAGCATCAGTATAACCAATGTGTCAAAGCAGCAGCCTAGACCTAGAGATGTTTTATCAGGGTGGAAGCTTCCTTGCCATTTCCTAACTTCCCCAGGTTTAATCCCTCATACATTATTGTGAATAGATAGTGTGTTTCTAGGAGAAATTAAAATATATAGAAACTCGTAGAATAAAGACAACCTTTTGTTCCAGGCTTGTTCTTATATTTCCATTCTTGAGTGTTCCATAGGCTGCTCATGGGCTTGATACAAAAAGACTTAAATGAGGAAAGAAATTTTCCATGGTTTTGTTGGTGGTTGCTGCGTCTTGGGGTTTTTTCAGCTTGTTTTTCTGATTCCCAGTATAGAATACAGAAGAAAATAACAGACTAACTTCAGGGTAATACAGAATTCTTGCCATTCAAATTTCCTTCTAGTGTCTGCAATGCCTACTGATGTTCACCTTCAATTTTCAGAGGGTCCAGGGGTTCCCTGTCACCTTGTCTTTATTTGATGTATAAGCAATATGGGACAGAAAATGTCTGGTTTTCTGTGTGAAAGGCATACTAATGTTTATGATTCTCTGTGTCTCACCTAGGGAAGATGAAAAAACTCCCAGGCAGTGAGGACCTAGACACAAACTCAGACACATGCACACTCTGATCAAAATGGAAATTAAAAAGTTCTGCTTTGAAAACCTAAGAAATATGGGTACATCTATTTGCCTTGCAATCTATGTTTGAAAAATGCTTGCATGAATGTATGAAGTGCTGGCAGAGCACATTATCACGTGTTGGCCTATTTCAAACACTATCAATTTGAACTAGCTGTTACACACAGTGGCTTTATTTCTGTTGGTCTGTGGTAGAATATTGGGTTTACTGTACAATTTGCCTAATTTTCAATAACTCTTATTTCCCTACTGCTTTATAACTAGCCAGTGGAAGCAAGATAAAACATGACAACTCAGATACTCCAATTTAGCAAGATGCATTTTGCTAAATCATCCCTATGCATCAGAACCGCTGTCTATTTGTGTCTAGCAACATCTGGCAAACAAGCACTGATATATTATAATGTTTATCATGCCAGATGGCAATATGTCTTCAATGTCACCTGCAGGATGAAATAAAACCTTTGTTATCACTGTTTCTTACCCACCCACTCACTTCCTCCTTCCCCTCTCTCCAGTCATTGTAAGAGAGCTCAATTCTCTGCTGACAGAGCATCTGTTCTTAAATATTAAAATAAATGTAGGAAATGGCAACAGGTTACTACACAAACCTAATTGCCTAAAGGTATAAAGCATTTAATTAACTAGAAATTTTATAGTAGTTCAATGACCTACCATTTTCTCTACAAACACAACAATTTCTGCACAATTAAAAATTACTCATAAGCTATCATTCTGGACAATGCTAATTGTGTACTGCAAGGGAAGAAAATATCCAAGGTTATGCCTATTTGAATGCATGCTCATGAAGTCAAAAGGAAACATTCCCAGCTGCATCCATGGAATATCAAGTGCTTTCTTCCACTTGGGATTCTCCATATGTTACCTCCTTGAACAAGGGCAGTTTGAAGTCATTATAATCTTCTATTAATGGGGTTTACCTATCAGTCTCTTTTCTGGGAGTACTCCTGTGATGGATTTAACCTGGGGCTGCAAAATAGTAGGGTGAGGGAAAAAAACTGAGTAATTCTCTTAGCTTGTTCATCAGAAGGATTTATTTTTTTTTCTCTGAATAGTCTCTAGTACTTTATCAACAAAATCTTGGTTATCTTCAAGAAGAGTGTGATTTTATTTCTACATTTTAGACCAGTTAGAATGCAAGTTTCTATGGATCTAACATGTACTTTAAACATAAAGGATATTTATTTTCAAAAAGCCGTATTGGAAACCATCAAATTTTGTAAGTCTCACAGTTGCTCATATATTATGTGTTCACTTTCCAGGAAAAAATGAATACACTGTGTTTCATTAGAAGTTCCCTGTTAGCAATCAAATCAAGATAACTACCATATATCAAAGGATTAAACTTCCACATAAAAATTGCAAAAATAAACCCACCACCCTTTTTAAGGTGTATTGTGGTTACCATTGATAGATTAAAAGGAATTTTAGCAACCAAGTTATCTTTGAATACTTTTCTAAAGGCCTGGAATAACAGCACAAAAACAACGAAGTGCTCATGCTTCCTTTGGCATTCCTATTTAAGACCTGTGGCCATTGGCCTGCACAACAGAGGACCAAAGAATTGTCCAGTTGTGTATTTGGTCCCCTAATTACTGTTTAATTTCTCTTCTATTCCCACACAACGAGTGCTAAAAATGAAAATGAAGTAGCAATTTGGGGGCCAAATGCCCAATTGTGCAATTCTTGACAGTGCAGCTACTTACAAGTGGTGGCAAATTAAGCATGACATCCAAACAAATGAACGCTTCTTTAGATCATCTGGAGAAGGCCTTATGGTCACCAACCATTTGGAAATCAGTAAAAGTCCTGCCCTTGATTTTACAAGTACAGGCTTAGACTTTGCTTCACAAAAGGAAAACTGGAGTGATTGTGAAGAGCTGTGTTTCTTACATAGTTCAGTACCTGAACTGACATACATAAGTCTAAAACTAAGGATTTAAACAAAATAAAGTCAAATTTCTTCGGATCTTTATGCCCACCACTAAAATTAAAGAAGGGCTAAGGGAACAAGAAAAATTGGTTCCTATTTATAAAACTGTCTACCTTCAACTGTGTATTGTCCAGTTTTGAATATCTAAGCTTGACAATATGATTTGCTTTCCCAAGTTTAGAGTAGCAGCAAATTTAGCTTCAGATGATGGAAGAAATTAGCTGCTTCTGGTAACCCCAAAAGTGTGCAGGTGAAAAATAGGATCAATTCTATCTTTCTAAGAATCTATCTAAAATAAGTATATATTACTTATAGCATGACATATAAGCTAAAGATGCATTTATTGAACTGAAGCAGTAAAAGATTTAATGAAAGTTCTATTTCTACAATATGATCCTTCTGAGTCTGTCTATGCCCCAAAGACAGACTACAGGACCATGACCTTCTGTACCAACACAGAAAATAGATTTGGTCCCCACTGGAAAGTCTCAAAAGACTATTAAGATAACATTCCCAGAGCACAAGAAAGAAAAGAAAAAAAGATATTTTGGCCCAAATACTTCTGACTCAAAGCAGGTAAAATGGAGGAAAGAAGCCTCTGAGTGCAGTTTCCCTTGCTCTACAGAGATGCTGAGGATTTATTTCAGATTCATTTCCTCTCATCTTAGCTGGGCATCTCAATCTAATGATTTTATATGCTCAAATGGGTATGGCTAGTAGAGGCATCAGCCTCTGAGCACCATACGTGTGCCATTGCATTGCCTCAGATCCCTCACTGTCCGTCAGTGACTGCCCAGGGAGAGCTCCTCTTCCCAAGGTCACAGACTCTGCTTTAATTCTACAGGGAGCTGAACGTGTTTCCCACAAGCAAAGGGAAGATGTGTGCAGAGAAAGCAGAGACACTCCCTTTAAACCTCCCAGACAGTGATGGCCAAGCTGCAGCAGCCCTGAGCTCTGTTCAGTGGGGGTCACTAGTATCCTCTTCCAGGATATCTGTTCCAGGTCAGCTGCTCTGAGGGCAATGCAGATACACCTTGAGCCCTGTGAGTCTCTGTGGGATCACCCTTTGCCTCACACAGCATGTCAAAGCTCATGGAAAGCAATTTCTCTTTCAGTGCCTCCTTTTCAACTGGGAAGCATTCGAAAGGAAGCACTTGCCCCTTGAGTGCTCAAGTGTGTACTTTGTATTGCCAAGAAAGGGCACTCCAATAGCTCTTCTGGGAAAGCACACCATATTTCACATCACCCCATGCACTTTCAAGGGGCTTTGCAGAAATGGCTTGTTCTGGGACATCTATGAAATATAATTAGGAAGAAAAATAAAGAAGCTTTCTTTTCTTTCAGGCTGAGATAACCCTCAGTGAGAAAAATAAGACTTACGCGTTTTCCTTGCCTGAAGTGCTCCAGCCTCTGAGAGGTCATCTTTGAGACAGAAGTGTTTTAATTTCCTAATTTATAAAGCAAGCAATTATGATATCCAGCGAGACAGTGTGGATTTTGTGCACTTAATCTCTGAGCAAGAAAAACAACAGTAGTCTGTATCCACAGAGCAGCACTCATACTCCTCTATGGGACCATCAAGTCTGCTATCTGCAGGAAAACTGGTGGCCACAGCTGGTACCATGGTGGTTATGCAACTTCAGAGCAAGGGGTGAGGTTGATGTACTAAGGACAGAAAAGTGTGTTGTCTCCAGGATACCACTAGTGCAAACCACATGTAGGGTGAAATGAAGATAAGTATTTATAGGGACAAATTTGGGTTTCACTTTTAATTGTAGTATAGCTCATTTGGGCAGTGTTGAAAGAAATAAGGTCTTTTCATGGTGTTTTGCTTTGTTTTTTTCCACCAGTATGAGCTTAGAATGAAAACCAGGGATGTTTTGAACCACCATAAAGAAAATCAATTACAAGTAATGACATTTAATACTCCCTATTTTTTTTTCCTCTGGTTATGTGTCTATAAACATACAGAGGTCTATGGGAAAATATTCTGAGCACTTTAGCTGTTGCCAGGCTGTCTTCTATATCTGTGCAGATCACACACAAAGGACATATCAGGTCTCTGCTGGCCAACACCCTGCACAAGGCTGGCCCCAGCCATAAGAATAAACAACAACACCAAGGTGCCATGTGAGGGCACAACACCAAGCCTTTCATGATCTTTTTTTTTTTTATGTTTATGGCTAGATACTCTGTCTCCATTCAGACATTTCTCCTTGTGTGCAGAGGCATCTTGCTCTTGCACTTCAGAAAGCCTGGAGAAGTTTTCTTTGACAAAACTTTATATTTACTTTTCTTCTGAACTCTCCCTAACCTTTCTGTGCTGTCTTTGCAACACGGCATCTGTAATAGACTGCTGTATTCCAATTATAATCCTACCAGTGCTACATGGAGAAAAAATTTTGCTTGCCTTATATGCACATAACCATCTTCCCTGTTCGTCTTATCACTGCCCTGAATGTAAAATCTCAAATCTGTTGTGACATTTCTTCAGCTCAAATAAAAATGTAATTACTTTTCATAAGGAGCTGTAACCCTGCAATATTGAAACTTCGGGATTTCCTGAAATTGAGAAGTTGTGACCCAATATGTTCCAGCATGGATCAGACTGACAGCTGCCACCATTCTGCATCACACGGATATCCCTCTAGCACAGCCTGGGAGGAAGGGAGGAACCCTGGCTGGGAAAGCAAAAGGCAGCAATGGAAAATGTTCCTCAGGCAGTCTGGAGGGTGGGATGGACGGGAGAGCACAAGTGAGAGGTTCAGTACAGATTTCACAAATAATCTTTTCCATCATGCAGTATTGCATATATTCCTTGAAATGAAGCAGACAGTACATAGGTGGAGAGACTATGCAAGTTTTAAGCTGGTCTCAAAGAGTCTGGGTTGCTCTGTTCCAAGGAGAAAGACAGGTGGGCTAAGACAAACAAGGAAATCACTTCTGCAGATGCCTATTTTGGCTTGGAGTGGTATTTCCTCTCTCATCTGCAGTGTATATTGTAGTCAACTAGCCTAACTTTAAACTGCTAAGTGGGAGTCTCAATGACTTCATCCCATCAGTCTAAAGCATCCACCTGAAGGAATATCTATGTTCTAATTCAACTGAAGAGTATGAAAACACAGGACTTCCATTACAGCCCAGTATAAAGGCAATGTATCTGACTAAAGCCAGGAATGGTCCTACAAAAAGCAAATCTAGGGCAATGTGTGTTAGTATTACTTGAGCCCCTTGCTGTGGACATCAGCAAGAGTAGGCCCTGCAAATAAAAGTCAGACAAGTCAAATGTAGGGTTTGCACATTGCTTTCAGAGGGCTTGGTTCTAATCTCATTAGTATAAATCAGTAGCAAGCTTATTTATGTCATTACAGTTATATCAAGCAAATCAAGGTGCCCAGGCCCTGTTTCACCTCCTCTTACTAATATTCTGCCAGGATTATTGATAATACTGCTGTGCAAGCAAGGAAACTATGAAAAATATTCATTTCAAGCTCCACTGCAAGCAGAGTAAAATAATCAATATACACTTGCAAACAAGAAAGAAAAGAACTTTGCTGTTGGAACAAAATTTGACTTACAAGTAAAATGTAGTGGGAATAACTGGAAGAAAATAGTAAGTATACAATTAAAATAACCTGTTTAAAGGAACAGATATTATATTATTCTCCAGATAAAATCTATACCTAGTTTGCTTCTACTTTTTTTTGTTTGCCTGCTTCCTTTTTCATTTAGCTTTCTTTTCCTTTTTTATTTTCTTACTTTTTGTCTCCATTAAGTGCAATTTCTGTCAATTTGGTTCTGTCTGAAGTCAGTTTCATTTCCTTGTTCTTTGCTATTGGAACACTGCTCACTGGCTTTGCCTCAGATATCTTTTTAGATGAACAAGAACCTGAACTGGATGATTAAGCATTTTGTGCTTTTCCATCCTTTCAGTTTGCACCAAGATATATTTCCTTTTTTTTTTTTT
>WEIU01008872.1:195738-251648 GCA_013389925.1 Aegithalos caudatus
TTTTTTTTTTCTCTAGCTATCACCAAAATTAGTTTTAGTCTCAATCAAAAGGGAAAGGTCTATCAGAAAAACAATAGTAAAACTAACTCCTTTGGAAAAAGTCAGACATATTATATAGTCCTCCGTTTGGTTTTATTTAATTGCTAAATACTGTTTTCAAAAATTTCTTTAGAACATATCCTTATATAATCTAAAATAGCATAAGTTTTTGGTTTCTCTTAGATAGACCATAAAATGCAGATTAATTTTGTGATTGGATGCTCAGCTGGAGTTATTCTTTACTTACCACAGAAAAGCAGATGTTTCATATCCTCTGGGTAACTGTAGACCATAAAAAGTCATACAAATTTTTCTCTATAACTTTAAAAAAAACCCCAAACTAACCAAGTAATGGTTCCATGGTGTTTCTGTGGCTCATTCACCAAGAACACTGAAATATGACAACACTATATGAATTTGAAGCACGTAATTAGAGCAAGCCTCAATAGAATCTTACTCCTTAATGCATTCCTTACCCCTACAAGTTGTAAATATTTATTTCTGTACAATTCAAACATGTTACTCAGTCACTAATGAGAATGCAGTATTGACTGTCAGCAGGAGAAAAATGCTTTACTGGGAATGTCCCAAAGATTAGCTGAAATTCGGACAGCTGCATAGCAACATTTTGTTTGAGCAGGGATATACGGAAAGATTCCTTTGCATATCCTTGGCTGTGAACTTGTTAGGAAGAGTGTAGGTTGATCTGTGTCCATGCTTATGGATATGATATTAAGCAGTAGTGGTTTAAGCAGTAGTGGTGAAAACAAGGGGTAACAGTTTCAAGCTGAAAGAAGGTAGGTCTGTATTACACATTAGGAAGAAATTCTTTACTCTGAGGGTGGTGAGGCTCTGGAACACGTTGGCCAGAGAAGTTCTAGCTGCCCCGTCCTCAGAAGGGTCCAAGATCAGTTTGGATGGGGCTTTGATCAACCTGGTCTAGCAGAAGTTACCCCTCCCCATGGCAAAGGCATTGGAGATAGATCTTTAAGGTCCCTTCCAATACAAACCTTCCCACAATTCTATGATTTTATCTGGCATCATATACCAGTTACTTGAACCACCAATGGAAGAGAAGCCAGGTGACTCTCATTACTTATCACAGAAACATTTCTCTTGTAGAAAGAACAAATCATTGTGGACAGTTATGGCAGACCACTCAATATGCAGCAATCTCACAGCCCATAGCCCAGTCTTTGCTTTTGATCTCTCTCCTGAATTAATACTCCTCATTCCTACTGCAGAAGACATTAACAGCCAGAGACAAAAAGCAGGGTGCCCATGGGCTGCACAACAGGCAGGGCAGCAGCAAGGGGAAGTCCCTGCCCATACAGAAACAGCTGAATGGGCAAGTGGCCAGATTCAGCAGGGAATTGTGGCAGCAGGTGGGAAGACAAGATAGGAAAGGAAATTAATGGGGAGAACAATCTTGTTTCACATGCTGGACCGTAGCCTCTCTGCATTGTCTGGCACTGTCCCTCTGAGCCCCCGGGCTCTGTTGCGCTCTGTCACTGACTGAGGTTCCCGGTGCTGTGAGCTCTTGGACAGCCCTGAATAAATCCACAGGGCTGCACTCTGTCTCTTCCTGATTTGTTGCATGGCTGGGAGGTTTCCTGACACAGACACCAACCATTTCATCATCACATATGGGAGGAGAAATGACCAGAGACAGGTAGCTTGGGCAGGGAGGACAAAATGCTGTATTAGAAGTTAAGGAAGTGGAAGCATTTGCTCATCAATTTTTGCTCATTATCTGAATGAAAACTGGATTTGAATATCATTAGTCATGAAGAGCTTAAACTACCCCACCAAAGCAAAGTCCATTTGAACCTACTTTACATCAATTAGATATTGATATGAGCAGTTCTTCTTCCCTTAGCCAGAGATCTCAAAGCACTCAACAAAGCTGGTTCTGCATTATTTCCCATGAGCTACAGGTATTGCTTCCCTTTGATTCTTGGGGTTCTCCTAAGTCTCTGCAAGACCATGCGCCCAAAACCCTGTCCAGGTTCTGAGCTGCATTTCTTTTACTTCTTTTTGGAAGAAACTAACAGCAGGACGACAGCTCTGACTCCAAAATCTTTCAAGTTCAAGCTAAAGCCTGGTGACTGGCAGCATGCCACTCCCTGTGCAGGCTCTCTGTCGATTACCAGAGGGCCTCTGTGCAGAGACAGCAGTTTTCTCCTCCACAAGAGCAAAAATCAGAGCCAATTAGAGCAGAGGCTAATGGTGAAAGAGAAATCAGAGTGGAAGTGAAGGAAAACTAAAGTCACAGCAATAAGGCTGTGTAGGTGAGATGAGCATAGAAACTGAGTACCTGGGCAGATGTTTCATGCCAGTGGAGTGGCTAAGTGACATGCCTTACTCCATATAGCCCTAGCAAGGTCAAAATCAGCCACCAGATCTTTTATTCTTTTCCATTAACACCCTCAATACTGGGCATCACTGAGTAATTACTAGAGCATTAACAGTGTGGTGAAACAGTGCATTCTTATCATTTGTGCTAATATATTTACTCTCTTATAACTTGCCAGGGTTTTTGACTAACAGCATCAGATACCAATCAGCAAGTATTGTATTTCATAACCTGTTTTTCTAGAACCTTACAGCAATGCCAAACAGATTCTTAAGCCACGGCACATCTCTCTTTTCTTCTTTGATTTCTTTTATTTCCTTCAGCAAAGCCCCTTTTGAAACAGTGAAAAACTCCACACAAGGCAATGAAGATTCAATATACATTGCTTAAGAGAATTATTTCCCTATAAATTGATTTCAAAAAAAGATCTTGGCATTATGACCAAAACCACATATCTTAAATTATCTTGTATCACTCCAAACACACAGTCCTAAGCCCTTTTTTGTCCATACTAGAAAGAGAGTCATACTTTGGCACAATTTAAAAGGCTTTGAGAATGATGATGATTTAAAACAAAGTATTCCCCAAGCAGGCTGTGGACTTGAGCAGAAACAGCCGCAGAGTCCTGAGGGGACTTCACAGCATAGAATTGATTTAGCAGGGAAGTGTGTAGATTGAACAGTGATGGATGCTGTATAAAACTGTGTGATATAGAAGATAGATGGTCATTTGAAAAAGATCAAGGAAAAACACACTGAAAACCAGGAGAGCCTCCAGCTTTGTTCAAATTACGATCAGTTTCAGGCCCAGTAAGACCTCAGAGACAAAGTGCATGGATAAAGCAGTATCCTTTCTCTTCAGAAGGGCTGTCCCAGTGCAAAAAGCTGTTGCTGCATTAGATGTCATTTGACATCAAAACAGCTGCATTAAAACTCCTCTTACACAACATAGGAACGTGCACATGGTGTGTTCACACATTAAAATACTGATATTGCTGGTGCCAGATAGAGGGGAAATAAGCATCCCAGCTCCCTTTCCTAACTGTACTGGAACAGGTGCTGCATGCAAGGTGCTGCATGGATGGTCACCATGGAGCCAAGGGTCTTATCCTGAAAAGGATGGCGAGCATGGGAGAGGAAGAAGCAAAGTGTGCCCTGCATTGCTTGTCACCTGGAGCTCATTAAATACATCTCTTATTGTTTCTCTGGTTTTGCAGGAGGATTGCTTGTTTGTGTGGCTAAAAATGAAGGCTATCCATCAGTCTTACTCTTAGAAACCACTTCAGGCTTTCTGTTCTGCAAGCAGAAGATGGAGTGATGGAAATATCTCTGCAAATATTCCCTGTCCTCTCAAGAAAACATATCCCAGGACAAAACGTTTCGAAAAATCAACCATGCTATTTTGATAAATTCCTATATGAAGCTATATAAAGCCATATAAAACCTCATTCCATTGTAAACAACAGAGAATGCAATTTTTGAAAAGCGCCTAACAGAAAATATGTACATTTGTGCTTGTAAATGTAAGTTAAATTCCAAGGGCTCATTCTGAGACTACTTCCAATTCTTGATTTTGCAAATGCTGTTAATACCTTCAATGCCTCATTAGCATATCCTGTATGCTCTTTAAATTATACAGAAGCTGCTATCAAAAACTTGCTAACGGAGATTCCAGAGAACCCCGACACAGAAAAAAAATATGCTTAATATCTACATTTTAACATTAGTCAGAGCCTACATAGATCAAAGATATACTCTGGAACAGCATGATTATAAGCCTGCACAAGTGAAAAATAGGAACCAAATGAAAGGGCAGAACCCTGAGCATCTGCATATCTGTAGACTAAATACACTCATAAAGGAAAATTCTGTGGGAGACACTAATGATCTGTACACTACAGCAGTATGAGAAGAGCTGGGACAAAATACTGGCACTGGAATCCTAAAATTATAGCAATAAAATCACCAGTTTTCTTCCTCAAAGTTTCTACTGCTTTCCATGTTGTTCTTCATAAGAGCAAAATTCTCTATATAATATTTAAATGAGAAGCCTCAAACATAGCTAAGCAAAAGACTTTGTCCATGAAATTTCTTACAAGTTCAATTTTTGTAACATGAAAATTTGAAATTCAATACATTTCTGTAAAACCTTTAGAAAACATTGTGTGTACAAAGTCTTTTTTCAGAATATCTGAGCAAAAATAGAGCTGATTTTGAAAGGGTTGAAACATTTTCCTGCTGTTTCTCTTTGCATTTTCAAAATGCAGGAGGGGTTATTTTTTGAACTACAGGAGGAGTTGAAAATAATGCCAAAGTAAAAGAACTCATGAAAGAAGGTGAACTGTTTTGCAACAGATTCGTAAAGTAAGCATTCAGTTTTGGAGCAATGCATCTTCAGGAGTTTAATTCAATGACCATGTTACTTGGTTCATTTGCTGATTGCCAATTTTGCTGATTATTTCTTGATCTGAATAACTCCTCTTAGGAAAAAAAAAAAAAAANTTTTCTGCCCTGAAACTACTAAACAATTGACTGATTTCAATCCCCTCATTTGAATTTTCAAATACAGAAAAGCCTCTAAATGCCAATATATTCCTTTCTACACTCATATGTCAGAATATGCCAGAAAAGTTCGCTAACATTTTTCATTCCCATGAAGTGCAGAGTTTCACAGGTTGTGAACAAAGATCATTTTGTCAGCTCATAAAATAGTTTTATGTGAGGAAATACAGCAGCAATTCTCTTCTATTTCAGAATTAAGGAGTGGGAATCTTAATTAGACATTGGGATAATATCAGCTACTTACACAGAACAGAATAAAATGCATAAAGGATATAAACTCTCGTGCTTCAAGACATTAGTCAAGCAGTAATGGATGGGTTAGCACAGAAATACCCCTGGGGAGTAGGCAATTTTTTCATTTCCCCCTTCATTTATCGCCTTTGAAAGCTAACTCATCTGAACAGGTGTAAATGAGTCCAGTGGGTCTAATGAGACATATGAAAAAGAGGATGGGAGTTACAGTGAAGATCACTAGTTTGGAAATGAAGCTCTGTGAGAAGAAATAGCTGAATAATGCATTAGCTTGCCTGATAGCCACCCCTGCTACTTTTACCCCGGCTCCTCGCCCCACATTTCGTCACTGATTACCGAGGTGAAGCAATTAGGCATGTCGACTCTCAACTACCCATAACCTATTGCTAGCTCCCCAGCAGGGATGAGCCTATTATGTACATATGAATGCAGCAGCTTTCCCATTTGTATGGACCAGTACGTTTTTAGGATCAATTTAGCTCACCGTTATAATGTGCAAAGGAGATGTAATGTGCCTTCTTACTAAACCAAACAATACCTTTCAGTGAATTTTTTGTCTTCATCCCAGTGTGTGCGCTTTCCCTGGAGGAAACATGAGGTGTTATATGAGTTTGGGCGTCAGCTATGTCTTGTCTTCAGTGATAGTTGTTTCTATGCAGAGATGACTCTTTCTGCAAAATCCTAATGACAAGGCACAGATTGTAACCTCAGTGAAACTAAACGAACTGAGCCCTACAATCCCCATCAGCAATTGATTTTGGCTACTTATTTGTGGCAAAAACTACCAGCATCCAGCCTCTTCTAGCGTTTTAAGGGAGATTGCTGTAAATCCTGCAGAATACCCCTCTCTGCACTGAAGACAAAGCTTATGTGCATAAACCGAGCTGCCAATAAATTCAATGCAAGTTGTCCATGAGCCAGATTCTCAGCTGGTGTGGACTGGCACGGCTCCACGCATGTCAATTACCAGCAATATGATGTCTGTCTCTGCTGCTGGTAGGCCATGTGCTAATTTGCAGGAGGAGAGGACGCATCACACTGGATGGTTCTTGCTGGGCTGCAGCAGAGCACAGTGAATTAACTGCTTGCACGGTTTGATGGTCACCCCATTTCACCCAGGACTGCAGTGACTAGGGCTTTGACCCAGACTTGCTTCCCAGCTCTGCAGGAGGGGATCAAAACCTCTCCTTGGTGGCAACTATTGATGTGGATGATGTGATGAGTAGCTGCCAGCCTCTCCCGTGCCCGTTGCAGTGTCATATTTAGAGTCAGGAAAGCAGGGCTGTGGGTAGCCCTGTGGCTTGCCTAGTGCACAGACACTGCAAGCAGGAATATAAACATTCTGTGAGCTCACAACAATTGTTTATCAGTTAATGCACAGAGCAGGCAGAGAAGGATAACAGGCTACTAGGCTCAGCAGGAGCACACTTGCTGCCCATGACAGAGGCACCCTGTGAGTGTCTGTTGTCCAGGCAGCTGTCAGTCAGATTGGGAAGTGTCAACTTCCTCATTGGAAATTACTGAACTTGGACCTTCCCAAATTGCTCTCATTTCTCGGAGTTTTGTGCCATCACATGTCAGTAGTTTTCTCCTGAGGACTTAATTCTCCTTCTGCCTGTGTTTTGAATTTTCCTATTTTGCATGGCTTTGGCTTATGTTCCCTCAGAGCTTGACAGCTGCTCTTTTCATTCGAGCTAAGCTGAAATCAGAGAGCTTGGTTTCAAAATCCAAGCCATGGGTCACAGGCAGCTAAAACCCTGGGCTGCATGCTCCATTGCCATCTCCTGAAATGCAGTCCCACTCCTCCCTTCACACCTTTACTAGCCCTCCAGCAGCAAACCTGGGCAGCAAACCTGGAGACAGGATCAGACACATGCACAAGCAATTATTTTTTTCTTCCACATGGATGTAGCTTGCAGCCAGGCCATATTCCTCTCTTCACAAGGGTCCTCAGCAGCACTAAGGAGGGAAACAGAACATCTCTCCATGGAAAAGGTGGGAGGACAGTAATCTTGTAGCTTTAATTGGAAAGGGGGTCTGACTCTACCAGTGATAAAACTACAATTTGAGAAAAAGCCACTCAAAAAACCTAGTAGCAATTTAAGGAAATATCCATAGGAGATGTGAGACTTCCTTCCCTAGGCAAAGTAGGGAAATGAACTCCAGTCTTCTAGTCCTGAAAAAGCTCTCTTGATATTGAAGGACTGATTAAAAAGGGACAAATTTCACTTTCTTCCTATATTTTGTGTAAAGATTTTAAACAAGTCTTCTAGAGCCACTGGTATCATTTGTCCTAAAGATTTCAAAAATTAGAATAACATTCTTCACTTACAGATCAAATTAAATGTTTCCAGTGTTTTGGGGATTTTTTTTTTTNCAAGTTAAAAAAAATAGAAAAAGTTGCATGTTGGAAAAAAACTTCCTCTTCCATTTAGCATCCAAATCAAGAAAACAATTATTCACAGAGTCCTACCATGCTGTGCTGCTCTAATATGTATTTTATAGAAACCATTTCCTACGGTTCATGCTGTTCTCTGTTTTCTCAGTGATGTGTCCCAAAGGTTAATCTTAAGGAATTGACCTCTAGTGTCCTTGAGATTTTCAGAAAGAATCTGCTGGAGATGTTTACTGAAACAGAAGGTAGAAAAGAAAACAGATTGAAGATAGTTTCTACAGGTTTTTATTTCTGAGAGTGAGCTCAGGATCACCTTTCTGTAAAAAACAGTGGGACATCCTGATTTTCCATATCAGTGTCTGATCCTGGAGGTAACAGTAGGAAAAAAGAGCTTTCTGATCCTTCTTTCATCTGTACAGATGCTCTGAAGAAAGGCTACATACACACTGCATCAGCATTTAACAGTACTAGTTTGTAAAACTTTTGCTCTTAGCTCTTCTGAAACTTTTCACAGGAAGGAAAAATTACAGTTTCCAAGCCAATTCTTGAGAAAAGATTGAACTGGCAGAGAAATTTATTTATTTATTTGTGCCTATTGCCATTGAAATGTCTGTGTTGGTTTGATTGTAATTAAAAATTTTATTTGACTAACTCACAAGGGAGTGTTTTCAAATTTTTTCTACGTTTTAGAACCCAAAGAAGCACTTTGAAACAACCAGTGTCCAACAACAGGTGTGGACACATGATCTAACAAGGCTGAGATATGACAGGTGAAAAAATTACCACTATGCAGCTGAGCTCCCACATCTGGACAGTTGTGCCTCCTGGCTTATTCCAATAATGAAACAGAATATATTAGAGGAAGCAAAATTTGTTTCCCCAATGGTGGGGAAAAGCACGAAGAGTCAATTATTACCACTCAGCTGCTGGGCATTGATTTCTTATGCCACAATGATTCAATCATTCTTCATTTTATGCCAAAAAGGTACATACAATCAGAGCTACATGGTACCAGATGATGGGTGGTAACTTTCTGACTTTACTTGGCTTGATTACACTTCATCATCTGTAACTTTAGATTCATTTTGAGGAGCAATACAGTTACTTGTGCTCACGCTGCCTAAAAGGGCCTGTGTGGGCTTTTTGAAAGCAGGTTGGAGTATTAGAAACTTAAATTCTATTGAAAACAGGGAAGTATTTACATGTGATACAGTACTTGTCCTAATGTATACCTGCCAAATTGCATTCATCATGTAACTTGTCACATCAACATGTTTCAAGATGCATGACAAGATGTTTTACAACCTTAAGGTGTTTCTGTTTGTGAATTATTTTGCACTGAAAGAATTTGCAATGACTGTTTGCTCAATCTGGTTATTTTTGTGTGCAGCAATTTGTGCACTCTTTTGGACAAAAAATTTCAGTATAATTGACAATAACAATATAAAAATTGTTTCCACTGTTTATGCTTTTAATTTCTTGCTTTTCCTTCTACCATTTTTGTGACAAAATCTCTCACTGAAGGAGGAAACACAAATAGGGTTTGTAGCCATTTCCACTGGAAGATCAATGTTTTACTTCTTGCTCTTTGTTATAAGATGATTTTTGACTCCCTAGCAAAATTTTATACAGTTATGAAATAGCTTTTGGGTAGCATTTTGGCTTTTTCTATAAATTGAATTTCACCTAATTAAATGTCTTTAGTGTAGACTTCAGCAGCTAGAAAGATTCCTGGCTTTTCCTTACAATTTTTTGGAAAGAAATAGGCATTGAAACAGAATGGATTATTTCACCCTCAACTGATCATCTAAGATGAGACACCTAAAAGAAGGTATTCCAGTTTGTGCTCTCAAATGCCTAAATCTTTCAACTGACTAAGGGAGGCTGATGATGACAGAGATTTATTCAGAACAGGCATCCAGAACTGAAACAAAGTGATCTGATGCTCTTGCAGGTTTTTCCCAGGGTCTTGTTGTTGAAAGGAAGTGGGAACTGTATACAATTTGTCACTGCTGCCAGATCTCTACCACTGTAAGCTTCATTCCACCTGCCTTTAACAAACAAACATTGCTGATCATCATAATGATAAGGAATTAAGCATACGTGCATTGCCACCATCCCAACCTCCACAGCTATAAAAATGTCCTGTCTGTTTTGGTTGTAAGTATTCAGTTGAAATGAATTACCCACTAGAATGTTAAATAAAGGTTATCTAATACTTTATTTTGGAGGTGGGGGAGGGATTTCTAACCTCAATCACATAATAATATTGAATGAGCTGAATTTCAATCTTGTTGGCCAATAAAACATTGATTACACAGCTGATGCCACAGTAGAAAAATTATATCTCTCCGAGAAAGCTTGTGAATATTTCACACAACAAAGGAAGTGTACTGTGCATAGAAACATACAATGTGTTACACAAAACCAACATAGCGTGGAGTGTATTATTTCCTAATATTTGTTTTTATGGTACTTCTAAGAGGTCTGTAAGTCATCTGTTTAGCCTGAAGAAATACCTCCTGATTGTTACAAAGCCAGCAAAAATCTGCAGCTCAGAATTCATAGGCTTTCATTAACACTCCTGAAAACCTGAGAAGCCAACTAAATCTCAGCCCTGGTGGAGCTTATGGCAAGCTTCACAGATCCAAATTCTGGTTTCTTCTGCACATGCATTCATTTGACCCTGGTCTATTAACCCTTGCTTAGTCATATTTAGTAGAGCTTCTGACATACTCATGCATTCCTCTTCAGAAATTTGTCTCTGAGAGAGAGAAAGTAATTCTGCATGTTCTTTAAAGTTCTCTTAATTAGTTCCTATTTGGAAAACCTGACTAATATTTTTTCCTTTTGTGGAATAGGAAGATTTTTAGAAAGCTGAACAGACAGACCCTGATAGCTATGCTCCTAAGTGCTCCTGTGATAATCTTCTCTCTGTGCCCTAGCTGGCCATGCCCAACGAAATACAGTTTTCTTTTTTTTTTCCAAGGAGCTGCATTTCAAAAACATACAAAGATATTTCTCTGTGAGGTCTTTAGCTGTTTTTGCAACAAAATTTAATGAACTTTCTTTTTGGCTAAAGCCTTCAAAACACATCCCACCTTCCTTCCCTTTCTTGGCATTTGAATGCTGTTTAATCAGTCACAAGCACTAAACAAAATGAAAGAACCAGGAGAGGAAATGCGGGATCAAATTATCTAGTTCTTTTCATGCTTTATTCCAGAAATCATCAGTAAGAGATTTTGTGATTGGTTCCAATCTCATTTAATAGCCAGCTAAAAACATTTCTTAAAGAAGCCAGCAACATTCAGTGACTCTGAGCACAAAAGGGCATTCAGGGATTTTGTTTCTCAGTCCAAGGAAAGTGTTCAGAATCCTTTCTGATAAGATCATTCAGCAGCTTTAATTTCTCATTAGAGCAGTTTTCAAGAAGTCTAAAGTCAAGTTTCCATTCAGATGCATCTTGTGAATACAAGTTACTGTGCTGGTAAAGTGTTTGTTAATTAAAAGAACATGTGGTATAGATGCGTGTGTTCTCTTGATCCACTTTAGATAAGTGTGCTTGCCCTCTTTGGAGCACTGTGGAATGTGTTTTACTGTGTTCTTTCTCAGATGGGGCACCTAATAACTTGTGTGGCTATTGGATGAACAGGTACTGAACAGTCCTCAGGCAGTATAGGCATGTTTCTGACTTGATAATAAAATGTGGAAAATTCATACGCCCTTTAAAGAAAGGGAAAAATTCACTTAGAGTAATTAAAATCTGAGGTAGCAATGGGTCTCAACTCACATGTACAATGGGATGTACAAACACCAAGCATTGCTTACTGCTCTTATGCAAATTTTGTTGTTAGCATTACATTGTGGACTGAAAAGAAACAAGCTGCCGTTTTCCCATTCCAGCTCTGAAGCTCTGCTTCAGGAGAGAAGGGGTGGAGAAGGAGTGCAATCTTGACTTTTATCTCCCTCACCCTGGGCAAGATGAGCAGATGTTTCTGGTATGAGGTTTGACTTCAGCCTTAGAAGAGAGAATAGAAAACATGGACTTTCCAAATAAATGCTCCTGAATATTAGCTTGCTCCATTTGCTATAGATTCACAGTGATTCCCAATTTTTTCCCTTGAGAGAAATTAAAAAGAAAAATAAAAGAGACCTTTCTTTTAAAGCCACTGCATTGCAGCTCCATCACACCCTTGTTCAGCCGCAGCCAAGGTAAGAAACTGCCCTTGCCACACCACCTTGGGAGCCCAGAGCCGACAGCTTTCCCTGAAAAGGCTCTGCACTCAGTGCCAGCCCACAAGTAAAAGGCACTCAGTTAAGTGTGAGATGACAGATAGCAGGGCCCACACCAAACTCTAGAAGCCCATAACTGTGTTTGAGAAGGAGGAGGAGACAAGGGAGTGAGATGTCTGATAGTTTTCTGTGTGGTATGGGAAATCTCACTTGTAACACATTGACATAAATTCTTATGGTTTTCTGCTACATGCTTTTCTGCTAAGCTCCCCACTTGCATAATTTATTCTTGAACAAGTGCTTTGTCTTGGGTATCACATGGACTGAAGCAGGATCCTTCACAGACATGGTAGATGTTTAGACCAATGGGTAGTTGAGAACCCTGAAGTATTCAGATGGATTTAATTTTTTAAAAATTACCTTCCTGGAAAGCTAAGTTTCTCAACAGAGTAAAAACCACTGGATTACCCCAATGTGTTACGTTATACTTGACTCCCCTAAGAGGTGTGAGCTAAAGTTTGACACAAAACACTGCACTTAGGGTAATAAATCCAAATATGTCCAGGAATGTTCTCCCTGAAACAAAGTCGTCTTTGCTAATAAACCATTAGACTGTTCCCCATGTATAAACATGGCTTTTCACCCCATCTCTTTTACTGAAATCCCAAGTACTTCCTAGATGTTTAACTGCCCAGGAACCATTCCCAAAAGATAGCTGGCTTCACCCTGTCTTGGTGGCTTGAACACCTACCTACTGCAGATGGGAACTGATCCAGAAAAATATACCTCCACACCCAGCAGTTTTCACCACCATGCTTAACCTGGTGAGATAGACATAAATCAAATAGGTTAAGGTGCTATATTAATATCTAGCAGACAAATAAAAGTATCCTAATTCTTCCAGTCTTGGAGTATCCTAGTACTGTTAAAGTCAAGAGCAGTGACAGGGTTCTAGTATCTTTGAAAATTAATTTAGTTCTATTTGTGTAGGCTTTAAGAAGTCTGATGATAGGTTTGGATATTTTGACCAAATTCTGTGTGATAATCTTTAATATTGTCTGTATTAATCCTGCAATCTCTTTAGAAAATACAAATACCCATTTCCCAACAAAAGACAAGGCTGAGATATTTGCACTACCAGAACTTGAATGTGGCTGAAAATTTAGTCTTGTGTGACATAGAAAGAATATTATTTGAATCTTAACCACAAAAATCTCAGCCAGTGGGATAATAAATCCTGAAAGAAAATAGAGCGAGGCCTTTGTAATCCCTACTTTGCATCTGTTTCTTGAAATAAAAAGCAGGTTGTGGCTATTCTTTGTCACACCCAGTCACATATAAAATGTGAAAAGAATTTTTGGGTTTTAGTCCATGGCTGTTAATAATTCTTTTGACAATCCTCTGTTTAGGCCTCATTTCCAGATTGAATGTGGTTTTACAGGAGTTGCACATGGAATTGCATAATGGTCTCAGTCTTGAAAATAACTTACGATTAACCAAAATGAAACCCCTGCACGTTTTTAATTTGGTCTCCCATTTCTTTCTAACTGTTTGGTGCAAGCTATATGCTGATTTGCTAGCATGATTGGGTTACACTGTGCTTGTCCAGCATGGCTTACAGAATTGACAATATTTTTTAAAAATTATTTTAATTTTAGACCTCTCCCTTTAAAAGGTAAGTTATATGTTTGTTGCCAAGAAATTACATCCTACTTTGTCCATGAATATCTTTCTGAATTATCCTTATTAATCGTTGTTGTCACAGCAAAGTGACTGGAGGCAAAACAGAAAGTCAGCAGTGATTAAAATAAATGATGAGGGAAATGGAGCAATTGCATGGACACAGTATTTTTAATCTATAATGAAGACTGATGCTTATACCGGAAACAAAACTATCCCGGTGGTCTTCAACTCCTCTTCAATCGATATTCCATCTGCATCTTAAAAAACAAGCTTGACTCTGTCTCTCTTTTCACAGAGGGAGATGGCCGCTTATGATCAAGGCTGTCAGCTGGCTCTAAGTGGTGTCATTCCATTGGTTTTCATGGAATTACCCTGCTTTAGGCTGGCTGAAGACCTCAATATACATAGCAGGGGTGTCAAAGGGCAGGGGAGAGCTATGTGAAACACCTGTCTGAATACAGCAGGACACTCACCTCTTCTGACCTGCTGGTCCTGCTGTGTTTGATGCACCCCAGGATGTGCTTTGCCCTCTCGGCAGCCGGGGCACTCTGTTGGCTCACATTGAGCTGCTGCTGACCTGCACTCCCAGACTGCTCCTTACTGAGCTGCTCTCCAGGCACTCCTCTCCCAATTTATACTTACACACAGCAATGCATGCTTCTTCTGACACTTTTTCTCCCCCCGTTTCAATACTGCTCTTCTTCAGCCCTGTGTCAGGGAGATGAGGGCAAGTGCTTTACAAATGCTTAATTCAATGCTACTTTGCAGATGCACAACTCCAGTGAGTTCCTCCCCCAGTTTTAGGACTGCCTGAATCAACTGAAACCACCGTTATGTCGGATTTTACCACTTGTAAAACAGGGATAGTGTTACCTGCCACCTTTGCTCTGCACAGTGGAGTCTCCATAGGCAAAGTTTTACATAAATGTTCCACATTTACCATTTCAAATAGTAAATCAACGGCAGGACGAGCACACCGAGCTGGAGCAGGTCTTAAATCTGCAGCCATAAGCAGAGTTGTGTGTGCAAAATGTTTCAAAAATAATTTTAAAATGTGGGAATAATTCTCAGTAGTGAAGGAATAAGAGTAATTGCAGAAGCATAGGGGTGAGATGGGAATCGTGGGAATTACCACTCACACAAAATTAACTGCAACAGTGTTTTGCAAGCACACAGGATATGAATATGAATGATTAGTCAAAAGGACTGGAAAAGTGGTCCAGCAGAGCTGTAGCAAAAGCCAGAGTCTTGGTGGCTACTGTTAGAAATTGAGGTCTTTATGGTCCTGCTTCATATGGACTAAATTAACATTACTGACAGGGTTCTGCTTATATTGGAAGAATTCATTTCCCCACCAAAAAAGAAAAAAAAAAATTACTGCAGCAGCTAAATCCATAGGAAAATTTCTATTAAGTAAAGAATTAGGTCATTGTATATGATTTCAGACAGCCATCACACAAGTGATCTATGGGAGTACAGTGGTCCCTGGAAGTCAGGCAGTATGATATCCTTAATTTGTCTGAAGACTATAACTCCACTTCCAGATGCAGGTCAGGTAAATGTTCCTCACTTCAAAACATACAGAGGAAGATTGGTAAGTGTTAAGTAGGACTGATTGCACTTCCATAAAAAATATACTGAGGTACATAACAAAATATGACGTGGCCCAACTTTCTGGCTTTGGGTATGCCTTGAGTAGGGGAGATCTGTCTTGGACACAGCAGAACCAGTACAGGTGTATTCTAGATTTGAAAAGCATATGCAAAAGATATTTGACTCCTGGGTACTGCTCAGTACAGCTCTATCAAGAGCTCTCTGACAGGTTAAGATCATCTACTAATGAAAAAACAATTCTTCCCCAAAAAACAAGGTTTGCAGGAAAGATTGTTTTTCTTTAGGCAAGCTTCATAGGATTTCCCTGTGGCAGAAGAGGAGAGGCCCCCAAATACTTAAGTAATTAATGTGAAAAGTGACAAAATAAGTTACATATGAAACAGAATAAAGACAGGTTATGTCTCACTTCCTTAAAGGGATAGCTGTGGTTTCAACCCCTCTGACAAATATCTCCTCTGTGCACTCCTAATGGCAAAGGAGGAAGCTGCATGCTGAGGCCATGGACAGTGACATGGGACAGATTTGTGCAGAAGCAGTGCATAGGACCACAAAAAGCAGTGCTCCTCCTGGGCTTATGCCTGACACAGAAATTCCAGAGGTGGCCAGCATTGATGCAGGCACTCCTGGAAGTTGCTGAGGCTCCCTAATGTCCAATAAAGTACAAGTAATTCCAGGCTGTGCACATCTGTTGAAAGACACAATCAGCATTGTAAGGTGACTCTCAGAGTCTGAAATGTGAGAACTTGGTGCCTGGAACTGGAATTTGAAGGTCAAGAGCTCAAAGATAGTTTCCCTCTTAACATGTGATATCTGCAAGTCAATAACCTTACTCAAGAATCATGTGGTTTCTCATGCAGACATCAAATATAGCTCAGACAAGGAAGAAAAATAGAACTGTAAAATCATAATTCATGGAATCATAGCAAGATTTTAGTTCATAGAGCCCTTAAAGATCATTTAATTTCAACCTCCCTACCATGAGCAGGGATACCACCCACAAATATACTCACCCACAAACAGCTTCACTTCTAGTTGTTGGAGTCCAAAATATGCCCAGGATGTATACTTAGGGAGGAGTTTTCTTTTCTTGTAAAAATACTCAGTCATCAGGATACATAATTCTTCAAAGCCCAGAGGAATTTGCAGCTATTAACAGTATTTTCTGTAACTCCTAAATCTTGGACATCTGAAAACCAGAAAATAACAGGGATTAGCCATATATACATTATTTACCCAAACAACTTGAATGCTGCTGACCCTGACTGAAATGATAGAAAGGAAGAAGCACCTGCCAGTAGTTTAGCTGCATCCAGTTTATTAGATATAAGTGTCCTGAAGGGCTGAAGATAAAATGGAGCAATCAGGAGAGCTGTGATTGTGATGTAAAGTGCTTCAGGCATCCTCTGTGTGTGTGGAGAAATGAAGAGCTGCAAATGTACCTCAGCAGGGCCTGTGGTGCTTCATTTCAGCATTGTGCTGAATAGATTGTGCCAGGATTTTAGCATAATTTCTCTTTTTGTCTTGGGGATTATAATCCGTTAAATGTGAGATGAGTGAAATCTGTGGATTTTTATCCTTGGAAAATGAAAGAGGGGTGTTAGATGGCATTGTACATGAAAGATGAGGGGATTACTACATGAAAGTGAAGAACCCTAAATATTAGCAGATGTGTGGCTTTTTCAGAGCTCAGAAAGTATGTTACATCAGGCATTTCCCACTCCATTCATTTCCAAGACAGGGAGCATGCATGTGTGGTAAAGGCAGAGCACACCATTTAGAGATGACAGAATTATGGATGTGCTGCTCACCTGCATTTGCTTTTAGAGATTCAAGGTGATTGAACTCAACACTGCAGAAGCATGTAGGCATTGTGGAAAGCCTTGTGTCTAATTAACAAGTTCTGCCACTCTATTTCCAAGGGACTGCTTTGCTTCTTCTGATAGCTTGGTTTTTAGCTCACCTTCCTGCTTTTGATGGAGGAACGCTGGAAGGGCAGCTGAAAATTGGGGTCTGTTTTAGCAAGAAAAACTGTTTTTCAGACAAAATAGTAATCATGCGCAAAATAGCTTGGCATGGAGATACTACTGTGTTTAGATAGAAATAAAGGACATGACTTTTTTCTGGAACATTCCTTTGCCTTCTGTATGCATTGTAAGCATGGTGTGAAGGATATGAACATGCTTGGAAGTGCTTCCAAGGGGTTCATTAGATGCCTGAAATAATCCCAAATGTAGTCTGTGTCCTCACATGTTCACACTTCTATTCCAAGGTGGGAACAATGAGTGGTGATTACAGGTGTGAAAATCATCTCTCTAAATACAGTTCTCTCAGCAGAATGAGAACACCCATTGGTAGAAATACAGATGGAGGGAGGAAGCTCAAAAAGCTTTGAACTTCTTTCTCACTATCACTGCTACACGACAGCACTAGCACCTGAGAATCTGTGATGTGCATCAGGGACACCTGTTCTCAGCTACTCTATCCAACCAGTCTCTTTTAAGTATATTTCAAGAACCATTTTTGCCCTCTATTTCCTTTCCAGAGAGACAAGACGAAACATACAAAAGAACAGAAATCCTAGGATTCACAGGCATTACAAAAGACAGAAAAGGGGAATGCAAAAGCCTCTGTTAGATTGACAGTTGCAGGCAATTCACACATTTCCAAAACCAGAGCACACTAGAGCATACAGAAAGGTAATCTCATGCATCCCTCTCAGAGTAATTGTTAGATCCCACGAGAAAGTAAAATCCCCACATCCCACCTATGCCCTCTCATCTTACTGTGGGTCCCTTAGCTTAGGACCAGTAAAATCTTTCTTCAATACTTTTAGATGTTTTCTCCATGAGTTCTTGCTTCTCTCTTTGAAAGCATTTCTATGTGTAGCTCTCTTTTTTTTGCAAGTACATCCTTAATTTGCTGCTGAGTTCAGATGAGTTTATTCCCCACTCTCACCATCCCCTTCAAGAATATTCAAGGGTGACAGATACACAGATGATGACAATGTGAATAGCTTATAGCAATAGAATGATTTAATTTTTCTTTTGGTTCAACACAATGGAAATGCATTAGGAAAAGAGAAAAAAGCCATCCACTGTGTTTTCAAAAAAGAGTGAGCTCATTTTCAGACATTGTACATAGAAGAGCAATTAGCTGTTTTTCATGGCAAAGTGAATATTCAGTTCTTAAAAATATAGCCCAGTGACATCAACAAACTAATCTGCAGGAATACAGAGGCTACCAATTCAGTTCTTCACTTTAAAACTTTGATTTAAAGTGTGATTTAAAGGCCATTAATGTCAACAGAAGACTTTCCACTGATTTTTAAAGGATTTTTCATCAGACCATTACAGATGTAACATTTCCAGGTCCATGGAAGAAATAAAAGTCAGACATGAAAATTAAATCACTTAACTGTGGATTGTGGACAGAAGGAAAACACACATTCAGCATATTAAGATGAAACATGCCTTTTCCTCTAATGCACAAGAAGTGCAACACTCTAACATTATAATAAATTACCTATTCAAGCACTTGTGTACGCTTAAGTGGCAGACGTTAAGGTATTTTCAGACAGATGACTCCATCCTGTCGTTTGGCACCTTTTTGCCACAGTTTTCTTCTGCTTAATTCTAGTCACACCTCTCCTTCTTTGATAGAGTTCTTGTTGTAAAGTCACCTTGTGGTTCTCACACAGCCCAATCCATTTTGTACTTTACAGCTAGCCTGATCTTCCTGCCGTGTCATTACATGAGAACTCCACCAGAAATATAAGCTTGGAGGCAGTGGATAAACTGTGGGGTATTTGCAAAGCAGTGTTTGTAAGGATGAGAAACAACAGGGCAAGAATAACTGCTGGAGGATTAAATGTAATGGCCACCTAGCTACAGTTTTTCAATGTATTATCAGCTCAGCTTGCTGGTAGGAGAGATAATATTATGAGAAACGAAAGCTAGTACCTCTGCCTCTGGTTTTTATTCAAATTGAAAGCATGCAGATGAAAAATACCATACCCTAGCCATCAGATTTTCCTCTGTTCTGAGAAAGATGCCACAGTTCTCCTGGAGCTAATGGGGTTCTCAAAAACACTGCAGTTTGCCACTAGTACCGTCATCATTTCCTACTTAACCATAGGTGCTGAAAAGCTTTCACACTTCTTGTGTAGTCTGCTAGCCAACATAATGCTAATGTTCTTTCATGTAAATTGCTAAAATAAGCAAAACAACACCTTTTGCTGATCTGTAATTTTAAAGAGAGGGAGAAAAAGCCATTCATAGGGATAAGGAGGGAGAAGAAGAACTGACCCAGAAGAAATTTCCCCTCCTTCTCCCACCCTGCTGTAATTCTCTGAAAATTTGTCTAAGTTGAAAGTTTCAAATGACGCTATGACTCCTGAATCTCTACCTTTCATGAAAACAAAAGAAACACCAAGATTTTGTTGAAAAGATCAGAATAGAAAGAAATACTCATCATTGCAATAACCTTTGCAATTTCCTTCCCACTGGAAAGTTGTGGGAGACAGATGCCATCTACATAATTGAAAATTTCTATATATGAGTATTCAGTTCATGGGTATTGAATACCTCTCTCCATCCCTACTAGAAAAAATTAAACCTGTTCAATGTAAAGAAGATTGAAAGGAGACATATGAACCTTCAAAAATGTAACAGAAAATGATAAATTTTTTCATGTTTTCTGGGAGTAGACATTAAAATTACAGGATTATGTCAATGCAATACAAAATCATTCTAAACTTGCAGAATTTCACAAATATTATTCATGCAAACAGAATCCTTAGAGTTATGAACTTCCTGACCGAGGAAAGAGAAGAGGAACATTATCATAGGTAAAGAAGGATAACAATTGAGGCAGATGATTGATGTCCCTTTGAATTCTGCTGTTTCATGATTCAGCAATCACCATTATTCATCAGTTGTGAGCTACTCTAGGTTCAAATCTTTTTGAATGTCTATTACCTCCTTAAGACTTGCTAAGATATGAGGCATTACCATGAGATAGAATGTCTTTACTCCTACCAGTGGCACCCCAATTAGTTCACTGCCATATTTAATGAGAAAAGGCTCCTGGTGATGAGCCTGGTCTTGAACAAATGACCAAACAAAGCATTTGTGGTCATAGCAGACTGTCCCTTCACAGGAAGGCTTTAAAACAGGGAGGACTATCAAGCTTAAGCAGATTTGTTGACATGGAAAAACACGGTTATTGTCCTGTCTGTGAAGGAGGTCAGGCTAAAGTAATATTACTTGTGGTTTCCAGTGAGTAGTGGCTGCACCAACACTTAATGGGTTGTGGATGAGCAGAAATAGAAACTCCTGAAGGGCAGGAAGCTATATCTGCCTGAAAAAGAGTTCAATAATAGTGTAGCTGGCCTTTTTGCTGTTCATTTCCCTTGTCTTGACCAATAAATAAGCAAGCTTGAGCAATTAAACCATGAGGGGGAAAACTTGCTGACTAATGAACTGGATTTTTTCTCATTCCTGACCTTGCTGGGCCATTCCACCAGTTTAGAGGATCATTAATCAACAAATCTCTTTCATTTTATCTTTGCCTGGAAAATGAAAAGTTCACACTTTGTATTAGTGTCATGCACATATAGTTTATAAAGTCATATTCAATGAATAAATATACACTTTAATAAGTAGTTTACCAGTTGTTGTTGACCTTGGTCAACAGACTGCCTCTGTACCATGGCCTCTCAGTTCTCACTACCATTCCTCTTTTTGTATTCTGCTCTGTTGCTTTTACACAGTATTTACTATTAACAATAATTTTAACATTTTAAAAATATTCTTTCATATATAATGTGACTGTTAAGACTGAAAATATTTTACTTTGAGACTCCTTCTGCTATCAGGAGATGAATACCTTAATTTTTTCCTCAGTCCTCTTTCTGAAGAGGAACAATAGAAACCAATGTAGCCACTAGCAAACATATATTAGTCTGTTGGCTTTATTTCTGAAACTTCTCTATTAGAGCCCACTTAATTAGATGCATAAATCCTGTAAATGATGTCAATGTTCATAATTAAATGAGACAATTGTGAAATCAGCTGCAGCACAAAATGTAGATAAATGTGGGAAGGAACAATAAGGGATTGCTTTATTATAAATCTGCATGACTAACACTACCATAGTGATGTAGCAGAGAACCTATAACATCTGCTTCATACATATGAAAATTCAATTAAATTATCAGCCATGAATTACTGTAGCACAAACACCAACAATAAAAACTTTGACCTAATTATTTAAAGATTTTTCAGAAGGAAAAGGTCACATTTCAGTACAATGAAGTTAGTAGATTCATTTTTGTGATACTTAAAAAGCTTAATCCTGTAAAATCTTTTAAAAATATATCTCTCACCAATGGAAAGTATACAAAAAAGAATAGAGTCAGATATAAAATCAACTGCTGGTCAAAGTCAAATAACACAAAAATAAAAATACCACTTAACTATAAATTGTTGTAGCAATCAAAGCTCTATTAATTAGGATATATTATATCAAATAAGAGCCCATATCTGAACTCACGAAAGTGAATATTGTTGTTTCTTTAAAAGAAATATCTATTTTTATGAAATAAGCTGGATGGTACTGTCACTCCAATGCTTTGGTGGAATAGGAGTTTAGGGGAAAAAAAATCTCCAAGGAAGAAGGATTTCAAATGTTTTCACCCTCCCCATGTTCAGGCATAAAGGACTGACAGCAGCCTTGACTTTGCCTGCAATATGCACAAAGGCACTTTTATTACTATATTTACATGTGCAAATATACAGAGATACATATGTACATATATATATATGTATATATATACAAAATTATATCACTGTCCTTTTCCCCTGTTTTGACCAAGTTCAGACTACAATGACTTCTAGCCAGCCTGCCATCCTTAGAGAATATACACCAGAAAGATACTATCCCATCAAATCAGAAGTAAATTTTAATATTTATTCCCAAATAAATCTTGGTGACAGATGGGCTGTTCTTTACAGGAATAATAACTAGGAGCTAGGTCCTCCAGCTGGATCTGGCAGTCCTCTTGCAAAAGCAATCCTCAAAGTCTTTGGGCAGATGCTCAAGTCCACCACCATAAAGTCCCAGCTCTGGCTTCTTCAGAGCACTTGGAGTGCTCTGAAGTTCAATGCTGCAGAAAGACCCTGCTGCTGATGTCACATCCACTTTTGTGAAACACGAGAGCTGAGCCCAGGGCACAGACAGTGCTCCAAGTCCACATTCTCAGCCTTGGCAGTGCCAGGTAGTGGCATCTTCTGCTGTTCTTTACAGGCTGCCAAAGCCACTGTCAGCGCTTAACAAGAGCAATACTAATGGGGCATACCCAAAGCATTTACTTAGCAATCTTGAAGGGCAAACAAATAGGTGGAGGTGTCACACTAAAAGGATTTATCCCTGAAGATCCTTAAGTAAAGCACCTAAGCAGAGACCTTTCTTCTGCACAGTTCAGCATGTTCATGGGCATGCAGAGCAGCACAAAACTGTTCTTCTCCTCCTATTCCAAACACCAGTTAAAAGTTTAGGCACAAAGGTTATCATAGGCCTACTAGACACCAGGTAGTACACTTCCTTGGACTTGGAAATTGTTGCAGAACTTAAAGCAAGCCTGGATAGAGCATCACTGCTGAACCACACTGCTGTTTGGCTTTGGAGAAGGCAGCTCACTGCCCTGACTTTTCCCCAAAGTTTTCTGAAAAGAGGTCAGCTCACCCAAACTAACAAATGCCAAATTTCTATTGACCCAGACTTACACACTCAGACCTCTAAAGAAAAAGCCATTCAGATACAGAGGGCTCAGCCCTGAGGCAACCTTTGGGTCTGAAGGCAATGAAGCTTTAAGAAAGGTGATGTGAATCTCTGGAACAAACTTGGTTAAAGAAATCCACAGATAACGCCAAAGCTTGCAGGAGAGCTGAGTAGAAGAGCATTTGGGATGTATGGGAAGGTGATGGCACTCATTCATAACTCAAAGCTAGCCGATCACAAGCCAGCTCTGGCTCAGGTGCTCTCTAATTAATTGTGAGTGCATGGCTTCCATATCAGAACTGGATGGGGTCCAGATGGCTCAAGGCAAAGGTGGGAAGACACAGACACATCCCTGACAGATGTGCCCTCAAGCCTGATCAATCTTGCATCAAGTTGGAGTCCAGCATTTGCTCCTACACAATTCCCTCTGGGACTCACACTGGTAGCTCACAGGTTTCACGGCCTGTTTAGAGCCAGCTGTATTGGATGCATAAAGCACCAGTACAGGAGAGGAGCCATGCTGTTGGAAAACATCAGGAGCCATATTCCCCTTACCTTAAAAAGGTATATTTTCCTTCTGAAACTTGATTTTGAGCCTTGTTATTGCATAGGGTCCACAGCAGTCCTTTTTGTCTCACATGATCTAGAGTACCATGTATTGGTGCTGTGATGCTCAGTCACTGAAAATACACCTGTGCTGCCTGGGCATTCCTTTACCATAGAAAAACAGATTACCTAATATTTAAAAAAAAATAAACAAAAAGAATAAAAAAATGTAATGAGACAGTCATCATGTAATTCTGCCCTGAGGCTGAGATAGGAGAGAATGAGCTATTCCTGACAGACATCACATAAAGCACCACCTGCAGATGGTGGTGACCCTCTGGAGGGTTCAGGACACCTGCACAATGCACCTGCATGAACTAAACTGAGTTTTGCCTTATCCACTCACACGCATACCTGCTGGGCTATGAGGCTCATATCCTAATGGATAGGTCTTCCATGGCACAGTGCCAGCACATTAGCAATGTTTGGTTTCATTTTCTAAGTTGCAGAGAAAAAAAGATCAAAGCTGTATCATAGATTTGCTTCCAATCAGAAGGTAGACAGAGTGCCATTATCCACAGAAAGTCTGTATTATCAACTGAGATATAGGTGCTGTCCTGATGGATGCCTAATATACTTGCATTATTAACTGAGATCTATGCTGAGTAAATGGAGTCAATATGGAAAGTAGAGTTTATAGTGACCAAAAAAAAGTAGCCATTTACTCTGTGCTAAGGTGCTGATGAGCACTGCTTCCTATGCCCAGTCCATTGCCATCTAAGCTGTGCTGAAGGCATTAGAAGTTGGGTATGACAAACCCACATCCTGCACTTCACAACAAGTTGCCATGGACTGTGCGCATCCATTTCTTTAGCTGCGCTGATATTTTATGTATGTGTACTAGCAGCTGATTTCAGCATAAATCAACAGATTTTTGGGGGATTTGTTTGTTTGTTTGTTTAACAGCAGATTTAATAGCACAGAATCATAGAATAGTTTGAGTTGGAAGAGGGACATTAAATACAATCTAGTTCCAATCCCTCTGACATGGACAGGAACATCTTCTACTAGAAAACCATGTTCAAAGCCCTATCCGACATGACTTTGAACACTTCCAGGAATGGGGCACGCACAGATTCTCTGCACAACTTGTGCCAGTGCCTCACCACCCTCACAATAAAGAATTTCTTCCTAATATCTAATCTAAACCTTTTCTCTTACTATTGAAAGCCACTCCCCCTTGTCCTATCTCAACAGGCCCACTTGTGAAAAGTGCCTCTCCAGCTTTCCTGCAGTCTCATTTGGGTACTGGAAGGTATTCTAAGGTCTCCCTGGACCCTTCTCTCTCCTGACTAAACTAAACCCTAACCCTTCCAAGTCCCAGGATGAGACCAACCAAGTCTGTTTTCATAACGGAGGTGCTCTAGCTCTCTCATCATATATGTGGCTGCTTCTGGATTCACTCCAAGAAGCCCATGTCCCTCTTATTTTGGGGGCCACAGAGCTAGATGCAGTATTTCAGGCAGGGTCTCACAAGAACTCTCACAGGAGCAGAGCAGAGGGGCAGAAACCCCTCCCTGGCCCTGCTGCCCACACTTCTTCAGATGCAGCCCAGGACACGGTTGGGTTTCTGGGCTGCCAGTGCACATTGTGGGTCATGGTGAGTTTCTTATCAACTAACAACCCCAAGTCTTTCTCTCCAGATTAATCTTGATGAATTCTCTGCCCAGATGTTATTTGCACTTGGGATTGTCCCAACCCACATGCAGGACCTTCTCTTTACCTTTGTGAATTTCATAAGATTTGCATAGGCCTGTCTCTCAAGCTTATCCAGGTTTCTCTGGATGGCATCCCTTCTCTCCAGTGTCTTGACTGCACCACATGTCAGATTAGAAAAATTCCTCTCTGAGGAAAATAAGTGAACCTGAGATCACTATTGATTTTTAAAGCCTTTGCTTGTTTGCCTTTTCTTTTACCTGAAATTACACATGATGGTAATTGTTAACACATGTAGCAATACACTCTTGTCACTCTCCCATCACTCCATCTCATAGCCCTGCTGAGCCTTGTTTCCACTTTTTTCATTTTTAATTCACTGAAACCAGGAAATCCCTAAACCCTCTACCATGACTAGAAGCAACTGCCCCAGATCTGACTGACATACTGGTGAGATTCCTCTGACTGAGAGCAAACAGCAGAAAACCTGCAGCATCTACAGCTGAACCTGTCACCTTCCTCCAGGCAGGGAATAAAAAAATGCAATTCAGTGAATTCTCATCATATTTTTTCCCCTCCAGTTTTGAATGCTTCAGTGAGGCACTTAAATAGGCCTTAGAAAATTATTTCAATTAAATTTTTTAAAAAGGCAAAACTGGATCCCCCTTGTATTCAATGTTTTTTATTTTACTAGTAGGTTAACAAGACCAGACAGGAGAACTAAGATATTTTTATTCCAGGTAGACTTTAGATTCACATCTGTTATAATCAAAAATTATGGTTGTAATTAGTGTTTTCCCTTTACAAATAAATATTCAAATAACCCTAACAGCAAAGTAGTAGATGTGTTGAGATTCAGAGCTAGTCAGAGTCCTTTGTGTTTTCACTTTGCTAGGGTCTGGGTTTTCAATTTGATTACACTGCTGTAAATCATGACCTGGTCAATCATGTCACACAGAAGCAGAGCAGTCAAGAAAAATGTTGGGACCTCTCCAGGAGCTATATGAGTCTCTGGTCTCAAAGCTACAAGGTCCTATGTGCCCTGAACATCCTGAATTTCACTGGGTGTTGCAAATATTTTTATGCTCTTAGAGTGTTTGACTTTCATGGGTGCATTTTTTGGCTACTGAATAATCCTAGATTATTACAGAAGAGCATAAAGCAGCATGGCAGATTAAGAATTAGCATCCAGTCAGGTAGCAGAAGTTGAAATATACATAAAACCCAAGATACTGTTTTGTCACTGTATTCTAGGGATATATCTCAGGATTAATTTGACACTTTTCAGCTTGTTCTTTTTTAATATTCATTCTTTGGCAACAGAGTTGATTTAGGAAAGAGACATTTAATTAATTAGGAGTCCAAAGCTATCTCTCTCTGGCTCTGTGATATCTTCTGCAGCCAGGCCTTACCTGTGCTATTATTTATTGTCCAAGCGGCAGCAATCTCAAGGGAAGAATTCCAGTTCTTGGATGGTCTTTGAACAGCAACAGACATGGTGGCAGCACAGCTGAATAGCTTCCTCAGCCCATGCCCTATGGCTATCCAGAAACAGCATCATTTTCACACTGTAGTTTCAGCTTTTCTGTCTCCCTGAAACTTCAGAACCCCCTTTTTTTTACAAAATATTTAAAATATCTGTAAGGTCAAGAGTAGGAATTAAGTTCAGTAGCCAAGGAGTACAGAGACTTACTGAGCTTGGGGGCCACTGCAGCTATCAATCCCTCTTAAAAGCACTTCATATCACACTCTCCAGGACTTTTTTTTCCTCTGGATGATTTTTCATTTAAGAATCTGATTCTCCTGGAAAAAATTACTTACAGTGTATTGATATGTGTTGAACTATGCTGAAGAGTAACTACTCTGCATCTTTAAAAATACCCACATGCATTTCTGTGTTGGCATTCAAAAGACTTCACATAATGTAGCAGGAAGGTGAAAAAAATGAGCTTTACCTTTAGAGTTTGTCATCCCAAAACAAAACAAGAGACAAGTGGATCCAGTTAGGAAAGCACAAAAAGACCCTGAGATTCTGTTTCTTTTCATTCAGTTCCATTTCAACTAGCAAACTGAACAATGAAATAGTTAAATAGTATGGATTAAACATTTATCTTAGCGTGTTTGCCTTTTTACACATAAATTAAATTTTCTTGTTTAATCTCTGCTTTTCTTCTAATTATCTCTCTCCACACACGCTGTTGGCTCACAACTAGCATATCTCTTGAAGCAAGATGATTAAGAAGTGTCTGTTGTTGTTGGGCTTTCTTTTTTTTTTTCCTTTAATTTCTTTCTCCTAGAGATGATAATACTATTTGTTTGCTATGCAGAAGTGGTTATAACAATATATAAAAGGCAAGAAAAGACCAATAATTTAGGTGCCTTCTACCACAACAGGACACAGCTTACATTTTTGACATCACATTTTTACAGATTTAAAAGAATATATTAAAATTCCTGTAGTAGTTCTACCTTGACACATATGATTCACTTTTCAGCTTAAACACAGATTTTTGGTGTGTATGTGTGGGTAATGCTTTAGAACTAACTGCTAGGACTTTGTTACAAAGCAGCACAAGTTTGTTTCCTATGCATTTTAGAAGTATGGCTAGAAGAATGGGTAAGAAATGAGAAAATTCAGGCCAGTGATGTAAGTAAATGCTTCTAGAAGCTACATGGCTAACAAAAAAAGAACCACAAGGGTGGACCCTAAAATTTCTTCCTGTCATTTGCATAAAAGCTAAATAAAAAATCTTTGTTCCTCTGATGAAAGACTGTCTCCAGCCCTAGACTATGAACTATGAAAAGCCTTCCTGAAGCACTTCCTTTTACGTATGGAAGCACATGTACAGGTGTAAACACACACACACACACACATATATATATATATATGTATACTAATATATATTTCTATATATTTAGCAATATATGGAAAAAGCAGTACAAAACATTTGTCTCACTGCCTTTTACTAGGAAGTATTAGATCTACCCAGACATTGCAGATGTTAGCTTAAGCACTCCCTTTGCTGTTGGTGTTAAGTTGTATGTGATCATGTCCTGTAGGAAAGAGACAGCCTTTAAATCCTCAAGTGGACAAGGCTGTAAGTTGATAGACAGATGGCTACATCCACCCATGCATGCTCTCTAAGGCATGTAAATTTTTCTGCAAGATTGTGTACCTCTAAAATATGTGATTAGGGACACTGTCCAAATGTCACTTAAATGCTAATAGGCCTGGGGCATCAACCACCTCCCTAGGAATCCTGTTCCAAAATACAATAATAAAATTGTTAAACCATGATCATAAGAGTTAATTTTTGATCAGCACTGCATTGGTCAGGCTTCTTGGACTAAATCCAACTGAAATATTCTATTCTATTCTATTCTATTCTATTCTATTCTATTCTATTCTATTCTATTCTATTCTATTCTATTCTATAATATTCTAGAATATTCTAGAATATTCTATTCTATTCTATTCTATTCTATTCTATAATATTCTATAATATTCTATAATATTCTATTCCATTCCATTCCATTCCATTCCATTCCATTCCATTCCATTCCATTCCATTCCATTCCATTCTACTCTATATACTCAGTGAATTTTTCCTTCAGTCTGAATGCACAGTAGAAACACCAGAATACAACAAAGAAAACTAAATAACGTGTTAGCTACTGTCTATATCACTGTGAAATTTAATCCTGGTGTGTTTTTTCATTTCAAAAATATGGCTTTCAGTTGACTTTTCTTCATATACATCCCAAACAAGTGCTTCTCACTCACATTTGTGTTCTGATCTCACAGCTCATCAGAGAATTTTGCTATCATTTGGCTAAAAGGATCTCCAGCCTTGCCAATTAATTGATGAACCATTATGAGACAAATATATCATCTGCATTTTAACTGTGTGAATGGAAGGCTATTGAAGTAATCACTGGCAACATCAAAGCCATTAATAAAATATGGTCTGGGAATAGGAAATTACAAATTTCTGTACCTAGTTCCCAAAATAAATTTGCTCTTGAAGGTAGTTCTAGTACTCATGATGACATAGATGAATGACGCTGATTAAAAAGAAGTGAAGAAAAGATTATCACTTCAGCATAGAAACCAGTGGTGTCATTATCAGTGTCATCCATATAAAAAGTGTTAAATTTTTCAGTGGCTTCATTGCCTTGCTGTGAAATTGCAGGTGTCACTGTATACTGGCAGTTGAGCACAAGATAAGACAAAAATGGAGCTAACATGAGTTAGACCATAAACAAAAGCTCACAAAACAGAAGATATAATAGTCCTGTGGCTTTAAAATGGGCTCTTTGTGGGCTTCCTCTTGTGAATGAAATATTTTCATTGCTTTTGCTGGTGATGAGATGTTCCTTACAAAAGGAACAGACATCACTTTGAAGGAGCCAATATCTCGTTAATGAGTAAAGATGTAAATTATCAAGTGTGCTTAATGGTGTTATCACAACCCAAAGACATAAATAAGCTTCCTAGAGAGGGAATGAGTAGGACACAAGGCTCAGAAGTATTGTGTGTCTCTATCACTCCACTACATATTTTCAGGGAAACTATAGATGTGCCTCTTTCCTTCTGTCAACTCGTCTTTCCTTTTCCACTCTCTCTGTCTTCTTGTCAATTTAAAATTTAAACTCATTGCAGAAAGGCTGGCTCTCACTATGTGGTTTGTACAGTCCCTCACACAATTGCACCGGTGTAATGCAAATTGTGGTATTAAATATTCATACAAAAGCTTCACAGTGTGGCTGCATGAAATCAGAACAATCAGGGAACAGGCACAAGCTGAGCACCTAGGTATGATGAAGCACAGAGATTTCTATTACAATTGCTGCTTCATTACAGAGACTGTGCTGACATAAGCTGTGTTTTCATTGTCGTGAGCCCAATTTCATAACCATGTATTAGAGTTATGAGTTCTCCTAGTAAGCCATAATGTTTTCACTTTTGGCTGCGCAATCACATACTGTTAGCTTAAGACATTTAAACTTTATAAATGGCTCTGTAATATGTGGTCTTTTCAGCTATAAAATTGTTCCTTAAAAAATAATCTGAGCCATTGGTCAATGCATTCAATGTCACCTAACAGCAAATAAATTTTGGCAATGAATTAGAAGTTAACTACATAACTGTGAGAAATTCCTCCAACTAAGAGTTAGACACTTATTTTCTTTCTGCCCAATAAAACCATCACTAAGATGCTATGTAATGTTCCTGTTCCTATCTGTTGCTTTGCTTTAGAAATGATAAAGAATGTCTAATAATGAATTATTTCCAGCAGTTTACAGAACTTTGCGCTGGGAATTTTAGCTGGAATGCCTAGATAGATGCAGGCTGTTTAGGAAAACTGGCCTTACTCTACAACCCTGATAAGCAGACAGAATACCCACACTTGAATGGTTTCGTAACATGAAAATACACTGAGTAAAATCAAATCCACACTCAATAAAAAAACACTTTTTTGGTCCTCTATTGAATGATTGAGCCTGTCTCCAGCTATGCTATCTGTCTGTTTAGGTTGTAAGCTGTTTAAAGCAGCTTTTATCTCCTGTTCCTCCTGAAGCATGCTTTCCTGTAAATTATAGCTGGAGAAGCTCATTCTTACTCAATACTTCCTTAATTAAACTGTTTATATTTAGAAGAGGAAAACAAGGCTCTATGTCCATCAGAATGAATTTATATGCAGTACAGTCTATACAAATATATTTTTATCACAGTGGACATGAATTGAAATCTCAGAGATTTGACTTAGGGTAAATATTTTGCCCTTTAAAGCTTTAGACTGCAGCTCTCCAGCATGCTTTCTAAAGGCAGATTTGGGACAGTACTGCAGAAACAACCAAAAACTCTTATACCTGAAAAACAAGCAGGCAGCAGACTTAACCAAATAATTCAGCATTTAGAAACTATCATCATTTTAAGAGATCACAGCAAGCTGTTACATCTTTATGATTCTTACCTTCTCCTGGAGCTTGATGGGAAAAGAGGTCCACGTGTAGGACACTGCCTGTAGAGCCTCATGGGTGTCACTGTGAGATGGCAAACAAAGCACAGCAGGGCCAGCAGCACTATGTTGCCACTAGCATCATCCCAGGAAGGGATAAAAAGCACCAAAATCCATCTCAGAATTATGCACTGAATTTTAGAGTGTTCAGAAACCTCCACTGTCGACATGAAAATCAAGTGGCACTCAGAAGCATCCTCACAACTCACCTTTGTGAAAGCTCATGAGATCTTCATGTCTCCCACTCCAATCCAACTGAAAAAGGCTCTGGTCTGAATTTGCATGCCATAACTTCCCCAGAGTTGGTCTGACCTTTGACCAAAGCTCTATGATATCAAAATCTTCAGCTGTTTCACACCAAAATCCAAATTACATACCAAATATATTTCTCTCCAAGCTGTAAATGCACAGATATATTTTCATGAGAGAGCTCCTTGCCAGTGATCAGATAGAAGAAATCATTCCTTACTTCCACATCCAAAAAAAAAAAAAGAGGGAAGGGCTGAGCAGGTCAAGGATATTTCCAAGGGAGACTTTCATAGACAATGTCACAGTGTCAGAGAGAAGAGAAAGAAGAAGTTGAGTGTGGTTGAAAGCATATTCCAGTTTAGCTGCTGGGCTGCATGTTGGCACAATATTGTGTAGTATGTCTCATTTCCCTGCTACCTACAGAAAGAAAATCTGGGCATATGGTTTGGCCAGGAAAGCCCTGAACTGGATCCAGAGAAGTCAACAAAACTTGACACAGAGAGAGATCTGAGCTGGCTAATATCCTGATGCCACAGGCTTTGGACAAAATACTGGCAGCATACAGACCTAAGATATTTCTGCATTGGTGTCTTTAGGACTTTGAACAGACTGTATAAAAAAAAAAGAACTTTTAAAAAAAATTTATTTTACTGTCAGCAACCGTTGTTGAGGCTGCTGACTTCTGATTCAATAGCAACATGGACATATTTCTTTGATAGGAAAGGTTGTTCTTTTTCCCCTGAGAGCTTCATGTTCTGACTGAGTTTATTCATGAACCATGGAAACATCATTAACATTCACTCTGAGCAAAAGAACAGCTTTTACTGCATCCAGAATCATCGCATGTCTCACTTGATCCCATTTCTGTCCATCACATTGAGCACTCATTCCCCTCGACTGTTTACTCCCAGTAAAGAGGGAGCATGTTCTGGGAAGTACAACAACATATCTTGGGAAAACAAACAGTTTTTAGTTGCAACACAAATGTTTTGAGTGATGAAATGGAGACAAGACATTTTCAATGTGCTTCGGAGGTGTTCCTGCAACACTGTCACTGACCTATTAGGCATTGCAGCAGTGTTTAACCATGTGGAGAAGTGTCTGTGGCATAGTTCACCCTTGCAAACCCCAGAGTCTGTTTTTTTCACTGGCACTGTGTAACTCTTCCTTTGGATTCAAGTGTGAATTACCCAACAAAAGCTCTGAAGACAGGAAAAAAACCAAAAAACAGCAGCAACAACAACACAAACCAACAAACCATAACACCTTAAGGTTTTTAATCTATTTTTTCCCAGATTAACCTGTGCTTCAAAGCAATTCTTGAGGACTGCTGCTACATTTATATTTTATATGTCCTGTACAAGAATATTTCTTTCCATTGCATTTGTACAATAAACATTCATTGAACACACACCAGGGGCAATTAGACATTATTGCAACTATCACATTTATTAATAGTTACTGCCACCAATCTATTCTGCTACCTGTCACAAGCTTCTTTGACTAAGCTGGCAGTCAAAGAAGAATAGCAAATTTAAGGGAAGATTTCTCCTTCAGAGTCAGAGCCATAAGGATTATTTCCTCTCTTTCTTCCCTCTATTTCCAAGTCTTACAATTTGCATATTTATGATATTCAGCCAAAACCAACTCTCTGGATTTCCAGGTTTTTATTTCTTGTTCCGATTAAGTGAATACATTTTTATTTGGTCCATCTTTGCTCTGAAAATTGTGTTAGTTAACCATCTTTAAGATATTTCCAGCTTTATAGCAATCTTAAATGAACCATGTCTTTAGATAGGCACTGTGACTGAAGATCAACCTACAAGGTATCAGATATATCAATATCACTGTTTCTGACTATGGTATTACCCAAGTGTTTCTAAACCGCCTAATTTCATTCTATCTATCCATAGTAACTATGAAAATAAATACTCAAACAAGACACATAAAATAGAAAACCCTATAAATAACACTCAGATAAGTCATGATGGGCCACATCTTTAGAAAAAAAAAAAAAAAAAAAGAAAATTAATAGTCTAGAAGTACTGATTGATGCACCAGCATAAGTCTTCACAGGTCTTCACATCTTCTAATTCAATTCACTATGATAGCTTCAGGGCATGAATCCTCACATGAAGGTCACAAAAACTAAATGTAATGGAAAACAAATAGGAATGATGTATGTAACGTGTCTGGATAAATTAACTGTAAACGTTTTTGAATGTGTATCTAAAGTAAATGTGTAAGATTCTTCTCTCAAATTAATAATGAGTCTGCTCTGGGTTATCTTTTTAATTGGGAAGAGGGGGGATTTAAAATAAGGGAAAACAACTTGAACCATGCTGAATTATCTATCATTTTGAGGTAAACCAGCTGCAGTAGTGAAAGGGATCAGATAAAGACAAAGGAAATCATGAAGAGGTCAACTTGATAAGCACCCTCAAACCTGTGGGCATTAGCCAAACTGCAGCTGAGGAGTACATCAGCTGATTACTTCCAGTAAAAGAAACTTCTCAGTGATATTCCCTGTTTTCCACAGTTTTACATTCTGTTCCTATGGAAAATCACCTGTGCTTGAAGCCAGCATTATGTTGGCTTCCAGCACAGAAGACAGAGAACCCAGTGCAGTGTGAATCCTACTTACCAGCCGCTCATGCACAGAAAGCATGTCTTACCAAAAGGAAATTTCCTGCTGGGTCACAAACATATTCTTAACCTCAGCATTCCATTTATTACTTCCCTCCTTTCCCCAGAATGTAAGGCTGTGCTGCAAAAAGTGTGCGTCCTTTTTATCTTTTTTTTGATAGCCGGCTGACAACTAGTTTTGCTCACCGCCAGTAGATCGTAACTCTCCCAATAGAGAGTGCTTGCTCACCAGTCAGCTCTTTGTCAAGCATGAAGATCAGTCACCTTAACAAAAAGTATTTGCAACTTGTGCTTTTTCCATTGCAGTTGAAAAAAATTATTTCAGGTGTTTCCATAGCTCCTGAAAGTCAAGGCTTCCACAGCTCCAAGGACCCTTTAGGATCGGCCTGGAATAATTATGTTTTTAGGAGCAGTCTTTTCTCTGAGTTATCAATCTAAGATAAGGAACAAAAGCACGAGGGAAATGGGAGCACTGGGTGGAGAGAGCACTTGTGAGTAAGGCAGAGAGCTTGACCTTCCCAGACAGAGCTCAGTACCCTGTTCCACCCTGCACCATGCACTTCAGCAGCTAAAAACCCTCCAGCAGTTTAAGGAAAGGACTGTTGGCGTTACCACAGGAAGGCAACCATGGAACTGAACGAAGAAGGGAGAAAACACAGGAGCCCTTGTGCAAGAGCCTGTCTCCCTTCAGTGGGGCAAGAGATGCCGGTGGGGAGGGAGTCAGGTGGAGGATTTTGGTGCATGTGGACAATGAGGAACTGGCATCCTCCAGGAGAGCACCCAGAGGAGATATGTGTTTGGCTTGTCCTTTAGGTGTGCTGTCCACTTACCTGGGTCTCAAGCTCCCTGATAGACTGGGTTTTGAAGTATTGCTGCCACCCCCTTTGCATGAGGTTTCTGTCTGTTTTATAACTCTATTTAGCATCATCTTACTTAATATGGCTTTTGTATGATAAAATAAACTGCTATAAATTTACCCAAAAGGTGACACTTCTCAGACACTCATGCAAAGGATCTGCTTTTAATTGTAGTTATTGGTGCAGAAGGCATTTTTAACTGCAGCTGATCCACTTTTACACACAGAAACATTTGGTTTGTTGACTCCCACAGGGGAAAAATATGAAGAATATGGAAATGGTACAACTGAAACATGCACACTGTCTTTACAGAGAGGCTCCACCACCACGCCAGTAGGACATATGTCATCAGCTGAAGCCACAATGGGACCAGGTTCAGCCCTTCAGCTACTGTTCCTCCCCAGGAGCAGATAAACATCCATTTCCATACGGAGGTGGCCTGCAGCCACTTTAAGTTCTCTGTCACTTAACCACTCCTTCCCTGATAAAGGAGTGATATTAGTGGGTTTATATCCCAGTATTGGATTCGTTGCAGATTGACACCCCCAAAAGGTCACCATCCTCAAATTGTTCGCCTGAAAGTGGGACTGGAGACCTTCAAAGAAACTATATCTTTTTAAATGTTTCTTTACACCTTAAAGTCAACTGCCAACAAATATACCCACAAATTTCCCCCTCTTTCTTCACAGCATGCTTAGCAACAGGAAACTATGCATTTTTCCAGCTTCCAAACTCCTGTCAGCTCCACTTTTCCTTTCCAGTGGGGTAACAAGCCCGGAAGCAGTGTGCTGGCAGCACTGGTGAAGAGCAGAGACACCACATCCATCCCCAGGACAGCAGCCAGTGCAGGCTTGGCCATTTGGGGGAGCTGCACAAGGCAGATAGCTGGAACATGGGTCCCCAGGGCAACTCACATTTGTCATGTCAAAAAATGACAGGAAAACATCAGAACAGAGATGTGAAGAGAGAGAGATAAGCTGACACCTTCCAATATCAAGACTGGGAAGAGTCTTGTGCACAAATAAACCTGTGCACAAATAACTCTCCAAAGTAAACAGATATATACTGCTGCTCGTGCAGAAGGTCTCACCTACTTCTGCCTCAGGACCTTTTCCAAAACTCAGTCCCTGAACAGCATTACTTTTTCACCTATTAGGTGAGCCAAGTTGACAGTGATTTCCAAGGAGGAATTTTGAATCCTCTGTATATTAAATGTGTGTTTTTCTCTCTCTTTCTTGCTGTCAGTATATTGCATATTTCGTTCATGGATAAACCACCTTATCGCCCATATTACTTTATTTTGGAGCTACTTAGCATACTGATGTTTGCAGTTTCAGGTAAAGTTCTGTTTAACCCTTCCCTTGACAGTTTGGCTTTCTCTGTGGTAAGCAGTACGAATATTTACTCTCTCAACTCATATCTGTAGTGAGCTGTGATATTAATATACAAATTGTGAAGAAGCCAGGAGAGCTTGTCCAGCTGGTGGGAGGTCAGCAGTGCCCAAATCCTTGCCATGGAATATATATTAGCCTAAATTTCCCACCATAAGCAGTAATATGATGATGTGTTTAGAGTGAGCAGTTGATCTCAGTAGGCACAATTCATTTTCTTCCCCAAAGGCTTTGAATAAAATTTCTTGACCTGCCCAGTCCTGGGAGATCTTAAATGGAAGCCAGTAGCAGACCAGAGTCCAGATGAACCCTCTTGGTGGTCAGACATCCACCAGAGGTAATGGATGAGGCATTTGATGCATGTAATTGTGACATGGTACTCACCTGCATGACCATGTGCAAAACTGAGTCACACTATGACAGAATTATGTAGATTTAAGACACAGAAGTTTTACAATAAGATAAGATCATTCAATGAGAAGAGCAAGGTCAATAAACCAGCTCACTATATTCTCACATCCAGTTCCTGTAAAAGCATTGATCTCAACCCTTCACTGCCAGCACTGCAGAGTGGTTACACTGCTTTCCTTTCAGACAACACTGAGGGGTGTCAGTAGGCAGACTAATATTCTCTGCTCCTTCTCAAGGAAACATACCATTGTCCTGCCAGCTAATAAAGTGTATCCACCTACAGAAAGCTGCAACTGTCAGAGCAAAGACTGATCAAGCTGCTTAAAACACAGTTCCCTAAGCCACTGACAAAAATAATCCCCGACACTGAGCATCATGGTCAAAATCACAGTATCTGAATCACATGTCAAAAACACAATATCTGTGTATTTTCAAAACTTCAGGTCCTTTCCCTTTCTTAAGGGAATTTTAGGGGGAATCTAAGGAAACTTAATTTCTGCCAATTAAGATGTTTTCATGAAACTGTAGAATCTACAAACTGATTTCTTTGGTGTTGAAAGCAGTAAGTATTGCCAGGATATCCACAGATTAGTTTGTCTCTAATCCATCCTCCTCAGCCTAATGAGATATTGTATATGAAAAACTCAGCTGAAAGATTCTGAAATGCTGTCATATAGTTAGCTTGTCGATGAATACAAAGGGAAGTTTAGAATTATAGAATTTGTCCATATCTTTTTCCCTCTTCCTATTTTTAAAGATGATTATGATAGGAAGCCATATTACTGGAAAAAATAGATGTATTCTTGAGTGTATTTTATTGACTGAATTCTACTCTGTTCTCCAAGCATTCTCACTGAAACCATTGGGATCACTCCTGAGCTAAAGAGATAGTGGTGAAAGAAAAATGTCAAACTCTGGCTCGTTAAAATGGAAAGAAAACATGAATATAAGTTTTATGATTTCCTGTTGTTTGAGTTTTATTATTATACTCTTAACATAAAATTTTGAGAAGGTACTTAGGTTTTAAGATAGCTGTGGAGACCATCAAAATGACAAATGCTAACGAAAGGTAAGAAAGGGAGCTGTTAAAATATAAGAGTATTGAAATCCATATTGATTGACAGGCTACTCAGAGAAGAGAAGTTGTGGATCATTACATATTTCAATTCAAAATCCAAGGCTGAGATGCTTAATTTTTTTTAATAGGCCCCAAATAATAGCATATATTTAACCAAATAAGCTCAGTATTGCACATTATAGTGTAATAATATTTGGCTTTTAAAACTTACTTTCAAATAAATTAACAACATGTAGACACATGAACCAAGTTTAGGAAGAAATCCTCTAGAGAATCTTTTTATTTCCAATTCTGCAACAAACAGCCTTTGAAAATGAACAGATACACCTCAGAAAGAGCTACATCCCATCTTTCACTGTAATAGAACTGATAGAATGATGCAGAATATTGTAGTTTTGACATCCTCTCCAACACAATGGCAATTAGCATTTTACATGTAGGATTGGATAGCATTTTATGTAAGATAAGATAGACTATTGTTGTGGAAAACACTGATCATTGTCTCTTTATGGACAGGCTGTATAAATATTTTGGTAAAATATGATAGTCACAGTTACTACATAGTTACTCTTGGTTGTTGAGCCAAGGGACTTTCAAAATAATCTACAAGATATAATTACTCTTGGCTATGAAGACAATGGATAAGACTCCCAAAAGTATCTACAAGATGTAGGACTGTAAGTCCTTGTGTCTTAACATCGAGTTTTGCCCTGATGGTAAGTGGCCTTGTTGCCTGTTTAGGAATGAAGCCCTGGAATCCTAAATCCATCACATCTAAATCTACTTTTAGCTATATCAGTTAGCTATGGCAGTGTCTTCTGCTGCACTTCAAAATGTGCCTTTTCAAATAAAAGGAAGCTTTTGTGTTCATGGAAAATAATCTGGACTTCCAGAGACACTTTGTGTAAGAGGCACTCAAACAAGATTTCCTACTGGATGCATAACATTGCTACCCTCCTCCCTAGAAATCTAACAACTGCCCATTTATCAGTACATCACAACAGACCCTGAACTTTTCCAAATTCCTCTTTTCCAAAATACTATTGCTGGGACTTGAAAAAAAGCAAGAATCAACATAGAATCCCAGCATACAGCCAGTGATGCCATCAAAACATGGAAAGGCTTTAAAAAAGAAGATGTATTTAGGTGGCAAGATTTTTCAGAATGTGCTGCATAGACCTACTGTTTTTGGATCTGTCTGAGCTGAGTCAAGGCAGAAAATTAAATGCCTTCACTACCCTCCACCAGACTTCTTGCAGATCAGAAATGAACTCTTCAGTCAGCGAAAATGGGTATTTAATCAAGTATGATCTATAAGCAAAATTTACAGTAACACCCTGGCTCCTGGCTATCTTTCTTAACACTAGCTCCAGAGCAATTTTCTTTCATAAGAAAGCTGTGAAACAAACAAACCAAAACAAAAATTGTTCGTTGATTTATAACAACTTGCAAAAAGATAGAACTTTTTTTTTCAGACTCCAGAACATTCTTTGTTTTTAATAAAGATGATGCTGAGACTTTCCACTCCTACTGAGAAAAAACAGAAAGAATATTTGCAATTTACAAAAAAGCCCTCAATATCATCTAAATTTAGAGTATCACACTGTTATCTCACTCACATACTTTATTTCTCACCTGTTAAATTATACTTGCTGGGAATACAGCCAAGGAACAACTGCTGCCATTGTCACTCTTTGTAAGGAACAACATTACAGATATTACTTAGAGAACATGGGTGGATTGCAGGCTGTTTTTAAAATTTGGATTGGAAAAATATCATAGAACATATTAAAGAGCAGGCAAATTGGCTAGGAAATTAATCCTCTGCTTTGTTCTTTGCAAATGGCTGAATCTAACAGCTGTGAAGAATTGTTATGAATGTTTGATATCTTGCTCAAGAAAATATCTATCAAAATATATCTTCCACCATGCCAAACCCCAGAGTGAGTGTTATGAACACTTCTCAAGGAGATGGAGAAGGCAGAAAGGAAAAGCCTAAATGTTTTCTAATACAGATTAGATTACAGGATTAATTCTCTGAACGTTGTGCAAACAAATGATTTAATTTAAAGTTTTCTAAATATTATATGTCTTGAAGTGGGACAGAAAGCATCAGATTCTGCTTGTGATTCAGCCTCTATCTGTTGCTGAAATGACACAGACAAGCTGTGCCCAGGCTGGAGAATCTGTAGGAGCAAGGGGTCAGACTACACTTGGGGTTGCAGGCACAGCACAGCACAGATGACCTCACTGTGTTGACACAAGAAACAAATATTGTGACTAAACTTCCAAGGCTTCTGATCTTCACCTTTTATGCTTTTTTTATATTTATCTATTCTTATGCCAATTATTCTTAAATATTTCCTAACAAATTCTTGGTAATAAACTGTCACAAAATTAAAAGATAAGAAAACAACTCAATTTTGCTGTTTTTCAGATAAGAATCCTCTCTGCAGCTATATCTAGAAAATGTTTGACAATTTTCAGTGTAGAAAACAACTGGGTGATGCTTGGGTTATGTATTTCTGGAACAACTTTTCAGCTCTTGACGTGAATTAAGTACCCTAGTTTTAGGCCCTGAAGACTCTGAAATCCAAAGGATGCTCCTGTCTTAATTGGGAGCATCCTTTGGATTTCAGAGTCTTCAGAGCCTAAAAGTGGGGTGCTTAATTTACACTGTATTGGACTGTTTGTGATGAGTGCACATCTGCCGTATTACTTCACATGCAATGGTCATATGTATGCAAATCCTGCATCTTTAAGCTTCCAATCTGAAAACACAGCTAATCTCACCAGTAACAATGCTTTAATACATCCCATAGTATTTTTTTCTGAGAAATACGTAGTGCAAGGACCTAGTATATTCTGGGCATGAAATTCAAGAAAACAAAGACAAACTTTTTAAGACAATAATTTTCAATATATATATTTCCCCCTTGTCTATTAAGATGTAATGTTAACCAGCTATAATATTGCATATATAAAAATAAAACTATTAATCCAGCTTTTAGGATTATTTGGACTCATCTTCAAGATTTCCCAAGCTGCTTATGTAAGTCTTTCAGTTGTTCAGAAATGGAAAATTTCCTTATTTTTGATGTCTGGTGCATTTCTTATAGCTATAAATATAGCCCCATTGTGATTGGCATTGTTTTATTTCTTAGTACAATCCTCAGTAATCAAATGGCAAGTGGCTCTGCTTCAAGGCAGTTAGCCACTCTAGCTAGATGCTCTGCAAAGATAATTTGTCAAAGATAAATACTCCAGAAGGCTGTAAACAAGATTTTGACTTAACATAGATGCATGGCTATTACAAGTACCTTGACTTTGCTGGATTCTCGGCTCCATTAAAGTTGCTGGGAATTTTGCCACTGACCTGTCTGGGGCCACTATTTCAACTATTTGTTATCTTTTAATGTAGACCCATTGAGATTTCAGAACACCTCACACAGTGAAAAAGAGACCTAATATTTAAGGCACAGATTCCCACTTGAAAACCCTCATGAAAGCAATGGTACTGCGTGGTTTGCATCATGCTGGAATGGCTATGAAGGCTGAACATCAGCTCCCAGATTAAAAAGTCCCCTTCCTGCAGCAACCCCAGCTGGGGATGGCTGAGGAGGGACTAAGGTCCCCTGCAGTTACACAGCATCACAGAATCATGGAAGTGGGAAGTCACCTCTGGAGATCAATGAATTCATTTCCCTGGTCAAAGCACAGTAAATTAAAGTAGGCTGTTCAGAGCTGTGTCCAGCTGATTTGTTTTGGTTTGGTTTGGTTTGGTTTTGATAATTCAAATGGTCTAAATAACTTCTCTGGGCAACCTGGGTCTGAGTTTGGCCACTCTCACTATGGAAGAACTTTTGTCCCATGTTTGAAAATAATTTCTTGTATTTCAGTTGAGGCTCACCACCTCCCGTACACACAGTGGACACTGCCAAGAAAAGCCCAACTCTGTCTTTTAATCTCCTTCATCAAATGCCTATAGATAAAATTCCTCTGCACTTTTTTCCTCCAGGCTGAGCAGTCCTATTCTTTCAGCCTTTCCCTGTGTAGTCCTGATTCAAGAACCAGTTAAGCATGTGCTTATCAGAGCTTTGTGTTAAAGATCACCATATTTCATGGGGGCAGGCAGACATGTCAAAATTCTATCCAAATTCAGAAAAAAAAAAGTCCCAATATTTAAAAATTGTCTGAAAAAGAAAAATCTATGAGCTCCCTATCTAATCTTTGCAGTTTCTCAGAAGCAAAGCAAGGTAACCCTAAAATCCCCAGCCTCATAATCTGTGGATCTATGGAGTCTGCAGCAGCCCATCTGGAGGGCTGGTCTTTGGTCAGGACTAAAGACACCCCTTGTCAGCAGTTCTGCAACACTCTGACTTCCATTTCATACATTTGAGATAATATCGTTCCATTGCATGGCTTGTTTATTTCAAAGACAATAACTTACTTGGAATTGACAAAATAAATAAATATCTCCCGAGAGATTTATTTAAATTAAAGCACTTCCTGTAGAACAGAACTTTAAATTAGAAAATAAAATCACATAGAGGCATAAAGTTGACATTTCAGTTTAATTAGGAAGAGTCCCATACAAATACTTGTTAATATCAAACCAAGTCAGACTCCAAACTGCTGATAATAACGAAATTAAAATTAGGTGCACAGATGAGGCACTGAGTTAAAATTTAGATTGCTCTTCACTAATTCTGATAGGCAAAATTCATCCCATTAGGGAAGATCAATAAATGGTTCATATATCACCATGGACCACCTGAGGCCTTGCTTTACATAGGAGGAAGGGCCCTTATATTAAAATTCAGAAATGCGAGCTCTCTACTCTCTGAATTAATATTACTAAGGTAGTAAGCCTGTGATAGTGCTTTACCTTTCTACATGGAAAAATTATATTCTCACTCTCATAAATTATTCTGTGACCTATATATGACAAGCTTTAAAAACACTCACCAGCTACCATAAATGGAAAGTCAGAAGTGAATATGCTCTGCGCTGAGCTCATGCAGGAGAATGGATTTCCTTCGCTTAGAACAATTTAATTTACACTTACTTCACACAGGAAATCCTCGTGTCATATTAGCAAGTTGAAAATGATATGTATGGATGTGTCCAGCAATAAGATACTTTATCACAACAAAAGGAATAATGCTTCATTGAATGGAATTCAATTTAAAAAGCAGACTGCTTCAGCAAACAGCACACTGGCATTTGTCCAGCTATTCCTCTGGTGGTTCCTAGTCCAAAATATTTAGAGGATCAGGGTGCAAGTAAAGAGCCCCAGAGAATACTGTTGTCAGGCATGTACTCAGAATTCAAGCTCCTTTCTAACCAGCCCAATCAGAAATTAAGCCTCTGCCTACACAGCCTATACTCCTCATATAGATCCTGCAGAGAGGCAGGCACTCCTTAGGCAGGGTTTCACCCTGTCCTTGAATGCCAGTCTCAAAATGCCCTTAGTGCTTGGGTTTCCCCAGGGCCAGGAGAACAGCTGGGAATGGCAGGACTGCAGGTCTAATCTCACCCATCATTACCCTGGCCACAGAGCTGCATCACCACAGAGCAAAACTCTCTGTGCTGGTCCAATTACTGATCAAAAACACAACAACACCAGGGAGTAGGTCATGATTCCTTCATCCAAATTTGCCCAGATCAGCGTCCATGGGACTGTGTTTCTGATTTTCAGTCTACAGCTTAATTCTGGATAAGACTCTAAATAAAATAGCAGCAGCAGATCAGCAGAGCCACCTGTGTGAAAGGGAAGCTTTCCAACAGCATTCGTTGGTTTTCTTCATACAGTAAAAAATATTTCAACTTAAACATAGTGCACAGGTATCCTTTTTTGTTCATTTCTACTGGCTTTCAGTGAAACATTGACTACCCAGACTGACCAACATCCATGACCAGTGAGTTTATTATATTTAATTCTTTGAAAAATCATTAAAGTGGTTACAATTATTTCATAGGAAACATACATCAGGCATCTTCAGATGCTATTCAGGACTGACTTCCTTTGCAGTCAGAACTGAATTAAGTGGCAGCTGGAATATTAAATGCAGATTTGTGGGAAATAAAGTGTCCAATTTGCATAAATTCCAATATTCCAACAAGAAACAAAGCAGCAGAACTTCCCAGGGTGCCTTTTCAGAGTGATTTCCTGGTGTGAGATATACCCCTTTAAAGAATAACTTAGTACAACCCTCAGGAAAGATGAATTTGAAACCAAATCCTGACTTGTGATGACACTTCTTGTCTGGTTGCTAATAATGTTGAGATTTACCCTGTAAAAGCTAAATATGAAGATACGGTAGAAATTTCTAGGTGCATGTAAATTCTTAAAAATGTACATCCTTCTTTTGGATGTGAAACAATTACAGTCCTCTGATGCTATGTAACACACAATATTTTAATTAATACAGGCTGGGCAATGCAGTTTACTAGTATGACAATGTTAATAATCTCCAGTTCACCAAGGAAGGTACAAGAGTCTGTCACCTTCACTTGTCTTGGATACAGCCTTGAGCTCCTGCAATAAGAGAGTTTGACCATTTTGGCTGAGTCAACAGCCTGAGAAAGGCAACAGCTACTAGGCCATAGACCAAATAGAAATGTCCAGGATGTATTTAAGGAGGATGCATCCTCCTTAAGCACTAAGTGATCCATCCTTTTGACCTATGAAGGAAATCACATTAATTGGGAAAGAGAAAGCATCACACAACAAAATCCTGTGGAGATTTGCCACCTACATAATTTTTATGCCAAATAACCACAGGCTCCTGTACTTCTGAGAACTACTCATGTGAGAGTTCAGCAGATGGACTGATGAGGGATTTTCCAGTGATTGGGTTACTATCCAAAAGTACCATTAAGGCAAGTAATCGGAGCATCCAGATTTGGGCCAACTCATCTATGTCATTTCCACTGCAGCTTTACCTATACTCATAGAAAAGCAACTCCTCCTGATCTCTGACTCATCTTCTCTTACCCAAAAACTGCAGGTTCAGCAGGAGGCCAGCTAATTATCTTTGGAATCTAGATTTAAAAGACTTCAGTGTTATCTTTGTCTATATCTAAATGTTACATCTTGATTTTGGTGTGACTTCACTTTATAAAATGGAACAGAACATTCTGACCTTCAATGATATTTTGTTTCCCCATTTAACTTCTGTATTATGCATTAGGCAAGTGAAGAAAGTTTAAAAAATGGACTGCTTTATATTTTGTTATAAAAACAAATCCTTTCAATTTTCTTTCTATTAAATGCTTTGCTTAAAGTTTGAGAGAGTTGTTTTTTTTTTTTTAAAAAAAAAAAAAAAAAAGTGAGTTTTATGGATATTATTTAAACAAACACATAGCTTTCATTCCATTTTGGAATGAAGCAAAATATATCAGCATTGCATAGTGACTGAGAAAAGAGAAAATCTTGATCATACACAGCTTAACTCAGCAGTCATTCACCTCCAGACGAGAAATAACAGCTTTATTCTAAGCCAAGTTACTGGGACTGCGTGGTGGAAACTGGATGAAGCTTATTAGCTTGAGATAAGTATAGCAGAGGTCAGGTTAGATGATGAACTGGCCAGTTCTGGTCTTTACTCCAGGAAATTTTGCTGCCTGTTTGGGGACTGAGATATTGCAGTTTCCATAGCCTGTGTAAAGCAATTTGTCACGTTTCAGGAACATGAGTAAAGCCAAGCCTCTAACAGGATTTCTAGTAGGATCATCAATTGTTCAGAGGTAAAATAGGGAAAAGGAAGAAAAGAAAAGACTCATGACATATTTCCAGGTCTGTAGGTAGTTAGTCTTTGGATTTATGTCTTGCCCCCAACTACTGATGCAGGTCTTTCCCTGGGTATCTGAAGTATCAATCAATAACTGAATCAGTTCCCAAAGTAATTTCAGAAATACCTCTTTACTTCATTCCAGAACTTCAACATTTTAAATTATCACTCTTAAGCAGTGTTGCAGCCCCTAGTAGTACAATCACAAAGCTGCCAGAACCAAACCATCTGCCCAGAGACCAAGGCAGCTGCTTTCTTTCTAATCAGCTTCTTGTATGTACCTGGGATTGAGCTGCAAAACAGATTAATTACTTAGGCAGGCTTCAGCCTAGGCCTCATCTTTCTGTTTCCCAAGGGCTCTTCAGAGTCTCTTCAACTCGCAGACTGTAGGTTCATCCATTCCCCCAAAGTGTTTCTTGGCACATGTTGCTAAGAGCTCAACATATGGAGCATTCTGTCCGTCCATCCATTCATCCATGCATGCATCCATCCATTCTGGCACACAGAAGAGCTTGTGGACATTGACCATGTGCACAAGAACTGCTGCACTTCTTCTGAAAGGGCCTGACCCAGTCCTGTCTTGAGACACATGAGGTCAGTTTTGGTAATGTGATGGACATGCATCTGGGCCACTTGTTAAAGGAATGTGCAAGAATTTGGTCAAGATGGCCCATTTTGATACATATATTTCATATATTTGCTATGCATTCACATGATCATCACCTTGAACACCAGGCAGGTGAGGGGATCAGCCTCAATTAATACTGAGCTTAATTGGTACAAGTGGATCTTATGTATGGCACCTCCCCTCCAGAGCGTTTGGCACAGCAAGGCTGAGATCACTTTACCTTGTAGAGAACACTCTGACAGAAAACACCATTCACAAACTTGGGTAGGAGGAATGGGGCTTGCCAGAGGTGTACACAGACAGGCTTGATATCTACAAAAGGCTTCCAATCTGTGAATTCCCCATGCCATGGTACATTCAAGTTTACATACCAATGATTTCTACCTAAATAAAATCTGACAGATGTCCATGCTGTTTTTCTAGTCCAAAACTGCTGGAAATTTGAGAATCCTATGTGAATCTTGGGAGTTGTGGCTGAACATTGGAGGCTGCTGATCTGTATCAGCACTAGGCAGAGACAGGAGCACCCTGCAACAACTGAGGTGATTAATCACAATACCATAACCTTGGCCATTTGACTAATTAAATCCCATATAATGAAATGTACTAACCCTGTTTCTGAGCTTGTAATTGAAAATCACTTTCTTAATTTTTTTTTATACTCAGATGAAATTGCAAGAGACTCTATGATGTGGCTATGGCCCATTTTTTGAACTCTCGTTTTCCTTAGCTGCCACTGAAAGAAAAAGATTTAGGATTCTATCTCCCTCCTGCTTTTTGGCACCTTTAGATGGATATTCTCCTAATTTCTAAGTCTTAGGTGAAAATGGCAATTTAAAGTCTTGAGTGAACTCGCAGCATGGAAAGAACATAAATGATTTTCTATTCCAACAGCACCAAGGAACAGAACAAGGTCATGTACTGTCATCAATTTTATTTATTTATTTATTTAAAAACTAATCCAGCAAAAACTCATATTTTTTTTCGAAAAGGAAGCCAAATTCTCTTCTATCTTCATCATGATTCACTGGATCTGCACCTACCAGAAATAAGACAGAAGATAGCTGCTTTGTTTGAAACTAAGACTTCTTCCCCAAAGCACATAGATGCAATTTATCTCCCTCCTAGTGCTCTGCTGTTCTGATTTCAGCATCTGAGACAGACCTGCCAGGTCCCTGCTGTAGCCACTGGTCTCACAACTAAACATCCATGAACAGTTCTGACATCTGACTTAACAGATAGCCTATGTTGTACTCAAAGTCATGTGCTGAAGGATGTACTGGATGGAAGGATGGAAGGATGGAAGGATGGAAGGATGGAAGGATGGAAGGATGGATGGATGGATGGATGGATGGATGGATGGATGGAGGGATGGATGGATGGATGGATGGATGGATGGATGGAGGGAGGGAGGGATGGATGGATGGATGGATGGATGGATGGATGGATGGATGGATGGAAGGATGTATCTTTGGTCACAGATCAAGAGCCCAAAAGTGGGGGAGAAATTGCCTCTGCTAAGGCATGTTTCATATAATCTATTTTGGCCATCCACCTGAGAAAGATATGAAGCACACTCTAGAGGTTCTTGCTCCTCTTCTTTTAATAAGCAAGGATTCAAGACTAGCTGCTTCTCACATAGACAACTTTATTGGAGAAGTCTAAATCTGAACTGGGGAACGTTTACACACCTTACTTTTCCTCTTCCACAAATATATGGCAAAACTCAATTAATATGCTGCATCTTTGTAAAGACAAAGGCTCATCTTTTTATGCAAACTAATCTACCAACTGAACCTCAGAGCTGAAGAATAAAAGATTATACCCTCCCTTTTATTTGGTTTATTATATTGAAAAAAAAAACAAACAGAAGGTGCCCTAGGTATGATTTACACTGAATGATGTGTAGTACTTTTCTTCCTTTACTGTGTATGCCAACATTTTTTGAATATAGAAAATGTGGAAATTTTAATATATGTAGATGGGTTTACTGCCTTTACATAGAAATGTTAACTAAGTTTACATCAGGAAATTTATTTCTTGGCAGCTTCTTTGTTTTGAGGTAGAAAGTAAGTTGCTTGTGAAACCATCCACTCTTACATCTTTGCATGGATTAATTTCTCCCTCCCTTTCTCTCCACAGCCAGTAATTGTTTTTAAATCTAAGAAGGCCATGCTCTTGGTTCTCCTTTTTTTTAAAAGGAGTGTTAAGTGGGAATTGTCACAGACATCACAGCTCAGTCATTAAGAAAGATAAATAGCAATCCAGAGAGACTTTTAAAAAAAATCTTAAACTTCTGTTTTGCATCAGAACTAATTATGTTAACTTAGAGCCTGGCACAACTCACCACTATAATGGAAGGGAGGTTTCAATGGAAAACCTGAAACTTTATAAAGAAGCTTGGCTTTAAGTCACCCCCCAGTGAAACATCAAGAGATCAATACTGCACAGCACCCCAGTGTACTGGATTATTGTGAACATCCTGCTGACTACAATTCAGCTTTTCATTTAATTGCACTCTTATTTAAAATTCTGCTGTCTCCATAGAAGAGAAAGAGAAACCTGACAGGCATTTTGGAAGGTTATGAACAATGAAAAGTCTAGATAAATGTCAGAAAAAAGGTCGTAAATCATCACTTGATAGTATCAGATGAAATAACTTGTTCTGTCTCCCACCTCCCCAGGGCAAGCAACAATGTGTATGTTAAATGCTGAATTTACCAGTGATGCAACATCCCCACTGACACTAAGATATGAGGCCATTTCAAAAGTGATGGAGAAATTTTTTTTTCATCTTAAATTATTTTGATTTTTCCAGGGACAAGAAGTCTCAAGTGACAGATAAAAATAAGGCAGAGTGGCAGCAAAACTTAAAAATCCAGCCTCACAAGTGATTGCATCATATCTGCCTCTGAAAAAGCTGTGAAATAGATACATTCATCTTGCAAGAGTAAGATAATTTCTTTTCCTGTCTTTATCATAATCATGAATGCTAATGGCATGTCTGCAATATTGTCTTGTCAAATTATGGCATCCCAGGTACTTGAACTGCCTGATGTGGTCTCTCTGTACCCAGATACATGCAAAGCAGTGAAGGAAAAAAATCATTCCAGCCTGAAAACAAAGGGAGAATCATTAACAAATGCTTCCAAATCAAAACAATTTTTCCTTTTGTCTCCACATTTTCTCCTTCATTTCATTCCACAGTGGCAGAGGGGAATGTTGTCATCTGGCATTGGTAGCAACATCATATAAAATGCAATACCCAAAGGAAAAAGAATATTCTTTTTTTGATTGAAAAATAGAGTCAGATTTTCAGAGGAATGGTGCTAACTCATGCCTGCCAAGTAGCGAATCCTTGCCGGCACATGCAGCCACAGCCACGCAGAGCATACATGTGAAGTACTGCCAAAGCTGGGCTGAGGAACTGCCGTAGTCCTCCTTATTCCTCCCTTTTTTTTGTCTCCACAGAGCAGAAATACAACCCTGGGGCCTCTTTCCCACTCTGTGACTTCTGGCATCCTGTGCCACAGGACACAGAATCTTGAAACAGGATGATAGCCACAAACTCCTGGCTGCAAGCTGTGAAAAAAGGCTCCCACAGGAGATATCCATCTACAAAGGAAGTCTTGTAGACAGGACAGTCTTTGGGTACCCCCTTACCTGCACAGTTAAACAGATAAATCACTTGACTCAAGAAAAGCTTTTTACAGAAAAGAGCTCCCAATTTGGAGATGCACAGGCATGTTTGCACACCATGCATGTTTTCATGCACCTTTGGATAACATTTGCGTTTGCAGCCTTCTATGAAGACAAGAAAACCAGTCTCCCTCTTGTCAAAATTAAAAGACCTGTGTGTAAATATTGTTGTTCTGCATTTCTCCCAAGGAGGGTCCTGCACATGTCTGGGGGTGGAAGCGTGATCAGAGAGATCCCTCAGGGAGCACTGAGCAGAGGGCGTGCTGGCAGCAGATGCAGCAGCTGTCAAACAGAATGGTGTGTCCATCCTCCTCCTCTGCACAGGCAATAGCTGTTGGCAAAAGCCAGCCCAGAAAGCAGGAAGGGTTGGCCAGATTGCAGTTCTCTGACTTGGGGACAATGGTGACCCACAAGGCTGAAACTCTGGGGACAATTTTCAGGGAAGGGAGTGTCCTGCAGACTGAAAAAGAGCCAATGACTGATACTTCAAACTTTATTCAAGTCTTTCATTTTTGCAGGTTTTGAAGAGCATCCAAGTAAGTTAAGGCCACAGATGGGAAGAAGTGAACTTGATTTAAATTTGGATTTCACACTGCACATATGCATACACATACATGCACACAGCACAGCAGCTTCTCTGATCTGAGAGACAGGTTTGAGCTGCTCTTGAGACAGAGATCAGCCATGGTGCTGCGTCCCTAAGTCACCACACCCCTATGAATTATAGCCACAGATATTGGGGGGAAGGGAGAAAGGCAAAAGGAAATATCTTTACCTCTGCAAAAAAAAATTTTAATCAACCCACAGAAAATGCTTCCTCCTTCCCATCTGTCTCCTCATTACCTATGATAAATGGAAAGTAACACCTTCTTTCAGCTCCAGGTTTCTTCCACTGATCTTCTGCATGACACCTTTCATATATAAGCAGACAAGGACCAAACCATTATTTCTCACCACTGCTCTGAGAGGTTTATGGCTTCTTTCCTTTCCCACAAAAGAGAAATGTCCAAATGCTCAGGAACTCCTTGAATTTTTCAGCAGCTTAAGTTTCTCCTTTATTCCTTTGCATGCACTTATATCTGCAAAGAGGACCAGGAAATCACATTAAGTCTCTGATTTGCACTTACTCTACATATTAACACTTATGTGGGACTTTGAAAGAGAGTTTCAAACTGGGAGAAGAGTTTGTTCTTTCTTATTTATTTATATTAGCTGCCAGAGTACATCAGGTGAAATTGCCACTTACCTGATCCTTCATGGGCGTTTAAGAATCCGGATCTCCCACAAGGAAAGAATGGTGCTCTTGCACCTCATCTTGAAGGCCAGCGATTTGTGTTATTTAAATTATTTAAATTATTTAAATTGGGTTATTTAAATTGTTTTCTCCAGAGATCTGTGTGGTTTGGGGGAAGAAAAGTTGTAGTCTACTCTGCCTTGTGCCTTCTCTATGTCACAACAAAGTGGCTAAGTGCAAGAGGGCTTTAAATCAAAACAGCCAGCTTAGGCACTTGTCTCACACAGGGTAAACGATGCTGTGAGATAGATGGGTTATAAAGCAGGACAACCTTTGTGCTTTTGTTTCATCACCTGTGAAGTTTAGTCTGATTTGGTCTTCTTTGCATTTCAAAGGTAAACTTGAGATCACCAGGAGAGGAAAATGCAAAATACATCTATTCTTCATGTATGAAATAAAAGAATAGTTCTGGCAATTGTAACTGAGAATCCCTGAGAATCCCATATGTAAGAATGCAGCTTCCATCTTAATATTGGATTGTATTCCTACTTAATCAATTGTATTTTTTGTTTAAAACATCCTTCTCTGATAATATTAAAGACCATTGTCAAATATTTAAGAAGCTTCTCCTCAATGAAAAAAGAGGCTACATGTGCAATTTAAATACATCTGTTAGCATGTGGAGATCACTGGTCACTCGAAATGAAGAACACTGAAGACCATGCATGTCTTTCCTTTATTGCATGTCCAGTAGTTAATAATTTCTTTTTCAACTCCTGCTATTCATAAAATGTGCAGAAACTTTGTGTTATTTTTAATATGACTTCTTTTTCCTTTTCCTGGGCAATAAAAACACACAAACAAACAAACAAACAAACAAAAACCCCCACCAAATAAACAAACAAACCACCAGGAACAAAACCAAACAACCCACACAAAACTTGTGTATTTCCAACACCAAAACAAATGTAGTACTTTTTATCTTTAACCTCTTTCAGCAGCAGGGTATATTGACTATATGCAAACAGCACTAAACAAACAAGATAAGGCTGTTCATACAAAAAACCAAACCTCCAAATCAAGGAAACATTTAAAAAATGCAGGTATACACACACTACAACTTCCGCTTGCGAAGGGCACAAACATAATCTGCTTATCAAGTTATCTGTGGTTGAGTACTGGGTCTTCATTTGTAGCAATTGGTTCCCATTGGGATGGATATTTGGACTAGCATTCTCAAAATAAAACCATCAAATCTCCTAATCTTTGCAAATGCAGCAACATAGCAACTATGTCCTTAGAACAAGGAAAGAAACCCATTGCTCCTCCAAAGTAAACAAGAGAAAATGTTTCCCAACCCAGCTAAATGCTGAAACTTCTCAGCTATGTCAGTGCCCCAGTTGAAAACAAACAAAAGGGTTGCAATAGCCATTGGAGCCTTTCAGCTTCAAGTATGTACTCAGAAAGGTTCTCCTTGAGAGGTTAATGTCTAATGAATATTGCAGGAGAACTTGTTGGTTCTGGCTCTATCAAAATCTGGCTGCACAAAGCAATAAACACACAAAAAGGAGCCACAAGTGGACCTTTTATACTCAAGCTGGAAAAAAGTTTAACTGTGAAAGCATTCAGAGGCCAGTTTTGATTCCCAAGCACTTTAATTTATGTATTATGTATGTACTTAGTTATATATTAGTTTATCATGTTATATTTAAATTAGAGGGAGAAAAAAAGCTGAAGTTCTGTTCTCTAGGTGTGTGGAAAGTGATATAAGGCTTGACAAAAAACTGGAGCCACATAATTCAGAACATGACAAGGGAAATAATGAGTTGAAATGAAGCATTAGAGTAACAGATGCATCACTCAGTCCAGAGCCATATGCACACAGAGCCTTGCTAGAGGGTGAAATGTGCCCTAGAAAGAGAAACCCTAAATTTTACTACAAACCATATGTGGGATTGGAGGAGACATGAAGAATTATGGGATAAAGGGAAACTCATATTGAAATAGCAAACAGAAAACATATACTTAAGTTATAGAAAATTATATATGCAATATATTCAATACACCACCACCATTTCTCTTGACTGGCTTTGTGTTAAACCTTCCATTGAGTACTATATTCAAGCACAAACATGAAGGCCTCCTTGTCCTCACACTGCCATAATCAGATAGGTGCTTAAGCACCAGAATGAATCAAAACCTCAGCTGTCTCTCTCATGCCACCCTCCAGTGCTTTCCTCTTGTCTCTCATCTGGATAGTCTCCACTGCTGCCTCTGAGTACAGACCCCACATAGCTACGCTCCAGGCAAGGAATTCACTGTCTGTCAGTAGCTTAAGTGTGTGAGGAATATCAACAGCCACAAGGTGCCACTTAAAAGACAGTGGGAAGACAGAAGCACTGGAGAGAGTTGGTCTCACTCCACTGACCTTATTTTGCATGCAGGTGCCCAGCAAGGAAATCAAACCCTGGACACACTTTGAATGGGTTTGTGCACCTCCCTCAACCTCCCATGCTTCTTTAGCAGCACAACTACCCAAAAAAACTCACTCTCCACCTTCTTCTGATTACCATTATATTTCTTTAAAGGAAAGAAAGGCTGTAAAATAATGAAAGCAAAATAATCCTCTTGTCATAATCTCTTATCAGAGAAAGCAGCCAAGTGCAGGACCATGGCACACACAGGAGGACAGGATATGTTGGAACTGAAAAAGCAATTAGATCTACAGTGTTTCAGGATTTCTTTTCAGTGGTTTGTTGTGGTTCTTACCACAACACATGCATGATATTTATGGAAAGCAGATAACACTCATAAAACTATCTGCTTCACTAAAACTTGATCTCCTGAAAAGATTTTCCTAACTGCAAGTTTTCAATCAGTTCCAGACACAATCATTTGCAAATGGCATCAAAACTGTTGATTTTATTTAAAACAAACAAAGAAACAAACAAAAATCCTCCCCCTTACTGAATCATAAAGTGTTTCTGGATGTTTAGATTCAGCATGTCACAGTTAAGATCTAAAGATGATCTCAAAAATCTGACGGAAACAGAAAATTACTATGATTTGTTAAGTGATCAGACTGGTAATTCTTTTAGATCTGAAAATTGCCTAGTTATTAGAAGGGGATTCAAATTAAAGGATACCTGGACTGTCTGTAACCACAGCAGTGTGATCACAACATCAGAGGATTGCTCCTTGCTTACATGTGCATGCACAAAACACTGGTAACACCCTCTTGGTGCCATAGACATTCAGAATAACCACCTCTGGCTGAAATGTTTAGGTAGAAGACTTCAATCACATGGGCTGTGTTTTCATTAGCAAGGAAAGTCATGTTCACAAAACTCAGCTTTGGCTGTAACAGGCTCTCTGCCACTGGTGATTTTTAAATTGAGTGGATTTTGTGGTCTTTGCAAGATAACTCCAGTTCCTTTTCATATCAGTTTTCACAATTGTGTACGTTATACTAAATTATTTTTAACTGCAATAATGTCTTTCTATGCATGGCCAAAAAAATGTTTCTGCTGAAGTAAAAGCATGGCTCCAGTTATGTTCCATGAATTCATCACAACACTACCAATGTTTCCAAAAGATGAATCCCCACAGACCTGGAATTGATATCATTCAGCCTAACAAGGTATTGTTTACAGAACTGTAAGAAGAGACAGTAAAAGAAGGAATTAATGGGAATAAATACACTCAGCCCTCAGTGCAGGTTTTCGATAACACTCAGAAAATGAGACCTCAGGTTTATGTAAGTGGTAGAAACTGAAAGAATCTCCTGGCACCTGGCATGGAAAAGAGATTGAGAGTGAGGACACGGTGAAAGAAGGAACTAGAGGAGAGGGAAGGAGATCCAAGTTCCTCATGTTCAGATCATGTCTCACCAGGAGTCTTTGCATAAGGACAGAGAGACCTGAAGCACCAGGCACAGCTAAGACACACCTTGCAAGTCACCACTGTGGTTACATTCCTTCCTGGAGGAAATCAAAGGACTTTCTACAATCTTTTCCCTTTGGTTCTTACTCTTTCCCCTCTGACTCTCCCACAGCTGAGACTCTGGGCTTATTTTTAATATGTCCCAAATATTTGGTGGATAACCTTAAAAGATACAGAGGTCAGTGAACTCTTGAATGAGTTTCCACATTTTAATAAATCTATATAGCACCTAATAATTTTCTACAGCCTTCAATGGCACTTATGCATCTGGTTGTAACTTTGACAAATGTCCAGCCCTCATCCGTATGTTAAGATAGAAACAGAATTTGAATTGAAGATTTGTAACTTGAACTTGACATTGCAGATATTTAGTGACTAAGAAAAGGAAATGCCCATATGCTCTTTCCAGTTCATGACATAATTTCCTTCTGCACAAGCTTACTTTGGAACAACACATCAAAATAAATTCAGTAATAGAAATAACGTTTTGCATTGTTACAGCACTTGCCACAAGCCAGTTAAATAACTGCTGCTCTTCAAACACTTTCACCACCACCCTGTATTAGGATATTACAGGATGGTGAGAGATATTAAGTAACACATCTCAAACCATTCTTGACATCTGTTGCTGAAGCAGGAATAGACAGAGAGTCTCCTGGGTATTTACCCATTCATTTCGCCACAAAACGATCATTTCTGTCTACGATATGAGTTCTTCAGTCAAGAGATTTCAATTACACAGCCCATGAATACAATTCACATTTACCCTTGGAGTTAAAAAA
>WEIU01008872.1:251740-269966 GCA_013389925.1 Aegithalos caudatus
CTGGGAATACTCTGACAGCATTAACTTGCCCCAGTACCCCAGAAACTAAGAGAATTTGTTCAGGGCAGCTGAGAAAAAGGTGCCCATTGTGGAGCACAAGAATGCACAATCATGATTTCCATCCTTATCTAAGATGAATCTTCACAATATTAACATTCACAGTATCTCCAGCTTAAATAAGAAAGTATAAGCCCCTTCCAGATAAATGCTGGATAGAACTAAGTACTACAAAGCTGTTAATTGATAGTTTTTACCCCATTATGTTGGTGACATTTGGGGCCACTTGGTACATAGCAAGGTGAGACCCTGGACCCCATTCTCACCATTAAATATGAAGAACTTTGCTACTGTCCTCAATAGTAGTAGGACTGTTCCCTTAAGTTTCAGTACTGGGAGATAATGAGGGCCTTTCTTCTCCACTGAAAATGGGGATTAAACACATATTTATAGAAACATGGTTTTCACATGCTGTGCTGGATCAGCGCCAAGATGCTCTGCATACTGGAGGCTGATGCTGTATTCTCAACCCAACAAAACCCAGTAACATGATCAGAAACAGATTTTGCAGTATGAATTTCATCTAAGGGAAGTCAGTGCCTATTGCCTAAGCTGCAGTAGAGCTAATATTGCTGCCAAGATTATCTGACTACTGTCAGAATTGCTCATCTTTCAGCAGACATCTTGAAGTAGTTGTTTTACCTGGTACCATTTCTCCAAGCTTTTCAAAATGACATGAACATTTTATAACAGGCTATTATACAGCAAGTCTTTTTTCCTTTTCTCCCTTACAAAGAGATGCATTAGAGGTTGCAGGTCAGGGACGTACCTGAATTGATTTGTGGAAACTGAAGGAGATAAAATGATTCCCCTAAGAATAAACCCAAAACAGTCCACACAGTGAGAAACAGCAGTTTACATGGTTTTCTCAACAGACTTTGGGCACCCCAGGAGAGAAACTACAGCAACATTTTTATAAAGACTTCAAAATTGTATTTTTAACTACCTCAAACTCTTCTCTGGGACACTGGTCATTGTTCAAATAACTTGCTACTCTTTTGCCCAGAAGAAAGACTGATTGATTTATTTAGCACATTCCAGCTGTCCCTGCTTACCAAAGAAAATATATCCTTTCCCCACTCTCTTTACCTGCAAAAATTGTTTTAACTTAGTATCTTTTGGGTGAAAGGGAAGGAGGATTCTTCCATTCTACATCCTATGAAACTTCTATGTTAAACAGTGTTTGGAGATGACTTCTACTTTATTAGCAGGCAATAAAGAGCTGTTGTGCTATGCTCCTTATTCAACACCTTCTATTTTCATACTCACTGAAATGCGTTCAGCAACCATCTCTAATTCCACCTCTGGCAACCTCAATGTCAGAATTCCTGGGTTTTTTCCAATGTTAGAGAGCCTTAGGGAAGCAACCATTAGCTTATTCAAATGTCAAGGGATGTGACATTTTCTACCATTGATACATCACCTTTCAACATGTGAAACTTGAAAAGTCCTCATGTCTCCAAAGAACAGAGAGCATTAAAAGTAGCTTCTAATATGTGTCATATTATGGATCTTCTTTGTCCCAGAGGAAATGTATGCTTATGCAAAAGTTCAAGGAAGACCTGAGAGGACAAAACTTCCTTCAAATCTGTCCATGCTAGGAAAAAAGCATTTGCCTTGAAATATAGGAAATACACTGTAAAGGCATCATGGAGACAGAGTATGGGTGAGGTACATCTGCATTTTGCTGGTCACAGTGACTGCCATGTTCTTTGGCCCTATACATACTCAGCCTGGAGTAACCCAAAACATTTTAAGAAACTGACCTACCTCATTGCTGATGGCAGCAGAAGCATAACATGGCTTTTTATAACTCGGGCACACAAATTTCTGGGTTCTTGATCCAGTCAGTAATGTGATTCTCTCTCCAGCTGCATATTAGAAAATGGGATTGCTATGGGTCACACTGAGGGTTCTGAAGAGTCAAGGATTTTTCACTGCTTAAGCATGCTGTGCTGCTTTCTGGACACATGCATAAAAAGGAAATAGCAGAAAATAAATAAGGTTGCATGGTTAGTGGTCCAGGGCTGATAACTGTTGCTGTTTTATTGAAGCTTGAGAAATTTATTGATTTACTTAAAGTTGCAGCTCCTTGGGTCTGGTGTCTATACATCAGTTTTATTTTCATTTTTCAAGAATGATTCTATTTTTTATGGCTGAAGAAGAAATTCTGAAGCTTGAAAAATATGAAGACAAATAAAAAAGGAAGCCAAGAATACAGTAGGAGGTGGGAGGAAGAATTGGGTTTTCAGCAATTTGATATTCTCCTGCATTTATCTCATGCAGTTGGAAGGTGTCTGCGAATCTTGGATTTTGAATGTCTGGAATGTGCAGCATTGAGGTGGGAGAATAGTATTAAACAGCCCAAGATACACATATTCCAAAGAGAACAGATGTGTTTGGGAAGGAATAAGCCAAAGAATCCCCCCATTTTCATGTCTCCCCTCTACTATTAGACTAGACCTTTGTCTAGATACTGGCATACCTAAAATGGGCAGGAATATGTCAGTTTTCAAGGACTGATCTCTAAATCAATGGACCTGCTTCTCTGGACCAGTGACTGCAGTTGCAACCTCACTTGTGTTGGCCATAGCGTGTGCTGCAAGTACTGACTCCACAGAAAAGGAGCATATTTGCCAATGCTGCATAAGAACATGCCCAGGAGAGAATGTTTTAGAAGAGTTTCCACTTCAGCCAACACAACCTCTGATCCTCACAGAGTTACTTGTCCATGGTCAAACCCCCATGTATGAAATGAGGATGATTTGCTCACAAGGAGAACAAGAAAACATGGAAATGACTATAAAGAGAGTGTGTGTTGGGTCAAAATTCAGTGGGCCCAGACTGGGTGGGGAATGTGAGAATTTTTAGGGAAAGGCAACAGTATTCTTGCTTTGGAATGAATGTGATATTTTGCATGGAGTGCCTTCTTCAATGAATAGCATCTATTCCACACTGAAGAAATTCCACTGAAGTGAGGTATTGAACTTCCCTCTATAAACCAATGGAACTAAGAGAAATTTAATGATGCATAGGTGCTGTGCAATATTTCCAAGGCAGAGAACTGGAACTAACATAGGAGTTAGCACATGAGATATCTAATTCCAAGGTTTTTTCTATTTGCTTCTTTGTGTGATTGTATGCAAGATTAATCCCTGGACTTCACTTTTACTATCTCTAAGAAAAGATTTCAGCTTTTTAAAAAATTCCTTCTAGGTATTCTTTTTAATGGGAACTCTTTCTTCTTCCACATTTTTTGTTTCATTACATATTACTTTTGTGGTAAAAGAAACATTAAGACAAAGCAACATTTTTCAGGCACACAGACGGTAAGGATTTTTTAGATGGCATGTTGTCTCTCACAAACAAATTGCTGCTGACTGATTCTACTGTTTCCCATCCTCATATGCTTCGTATACAGAGAGCCTTGTTTGCAAATTTCCACTTTCACTGCTCAGACAAAAACACTGGAAAATGTACCATTGGGTTATGAACCAGTCAGTTTGAAGAAAATGTGCTGGCTGGCTCTTTCTGTCAAAGTATCTGTCACAGGCATATTACACATTTTCAGCCAAAAAAAAAAAAANTATTAAAGCAAAGTGAATGCTTTTGCCATGGTATAATTAGCCTCTGGAAATGTCTCAAATCAGGGGGTTTTGTTTTGTTTTCTATTTAATTTATGTACCTGTAATATATGGCCAACAACATAAGGGATAAGTTGTTGAAAGGTAATCTTAGGGCACAGATCACTTGGAAGTTTTAGGTAACTGGAAAATATACTTTTGAAAAATACACTTGTATACAGAAAAAAACAACAACGTTTGCCAGGGATTACAAAAATCCTATATCCCTATCAATCTGTACAGAAAACAGGATGCTTGAACCCAAGGTGAGCTAACAGAGCTGAAACCATCAGGTCATCTGAGATTTCAGCCTGCAGGGAGCATGTGGGAAGATTTCTAAGAAAAGCAAGTGAGAAAATAGGAGATTTCCTGATGCCTTTTTGACAAAGTTACTGAAGGTGCAATGACCATGCAGGCATGGCTGCCAACCTGCTCCCAAGCACAAGTGTCCTGTCTTCAGCAGGGTGACTCAGGGTTCAGGTATTGATAGCAGCCTTCCAAGGTTTCACCTTACCTGCACTAAAATCCACAGTGGTAACCTAGGTTAGATTGCACAGAGATTATTGGACATGCAGGTGTTTGATTTTCTACCTCAGGAGAGATCTTAGTGCTGTCAGCATGATTGTGCCAACAGGACAACAGTGCCATCGAATGCCAAGAAGGTCACAAAAAGTTAAAGTCATCAGCATTTCAAAAGATTGGGCACCAACAGACCAACAACATGCTGGTTCTAGAGGAAAGTTTTCTTCCTGCTGAATTCACAAATACCTAAACAGGCTTATGTGATAATTTGTTATCTATGCATGACAAGCGTAAATATATGTTTTAAACACTCATGGTGGTTCTCAAACTTTCAGGATGAATAGAATTTTGAAACCCTTGCAGGTGATCATATTCCACTATATTCAGCTTTTGACTTGAAGGAGTTTTGTTAAATCCTGCTCAGAATCATGGCCCAAGCTGTCAGTGGGAAATTTCCCTTGGGTCACCAAAGTGCAGTTTTGGAATTACTAAAGCAGCATAAAACCTGTCCTTTCACAGCTGAGGATGGATTCTGACACTGAGACTGGAAGCCAGCAACGTCAAGATAACTTTTCCATGCCCCTCTATCTGTAATTCATGAGTGGGGCTTCAAAACTGCTAAGCATTATCTCACTACTCCCACTTTGATATCAGTGAAACGTGGTTGGATGTGCCTTCACTCTAATGATGAGCTCTTCACCATGATATACGGTGAATTAAGAGATTAGCTGAATGTCTTTCCTCTGTGGTGACAAGCATGACAAATGCATAATGTCAAAATTAAATATCTATGGACAAAACAGCAGAAAAGGAAAAGCCAGAACCTCTGCTCAGAGCAGGGCACTGAGGAACAGGTAGTCCCGTGTTATGGGTGCACCCAACACGGCCTCCATGTGCTACCACACAGCTCTGTCCCTTTCTCATGGCTCACTTTTTGCCTCTCCAGGTTCATTTCAGGCTGTTATTCCTGAATCCCTTCATCTCAGCAAGCAGGAGCAATTTCACAAAATCAGAGACTGTTTGGCCGCTTGAGGTGGAACAGAGCTGTGGCCGTGCTGCCTCCTTTGTGGGAGGGCTGGAGAGCTTAGAGCACCCCTGCCTGTGGGTACAGGGCTGTGAGACCCCATGCACTCTCCTACAAGGGGTCACACTGCAGCGCCCAACGGGGTTGTCCAGTCTTGAAGCCTAGAAATATTCAGCTTCGGTCTGGTACATGGCTGCAAGCTGATGGAGTTTAATGCTTTGAGAAAGTATCTTTATAGATTGAGAAAGAACAAGGAGATGTTAAAGAACAGGAGTAAACAAGGCCTCAAATCCAGGAATGTGTAATTTACTTGATAATTAATAAGTGACCACGCCAATTACAGCCATCTAGTGGGCATATGTATTATGCAATGAGCTGTCAATAAAGTGGTGTCACTTGTATTATTGGAATATGTGTCTCTTTCAAGCTCTGATCTATGTTCCTAATTAAACCAGCCACCACAGGCACCTAGGAACACAATGCTTTACAGAACAAGGGCTGAGCTGCAAAACTGGGATTCTTTTGCCAACCCCACTTACGGTTGAAAGTGTTTGCATCAAGAGCTTTGGCATATCTCTGCTAATAGTGTAAGCATGGGCTGCACTTGCAATAATCCTTCAGCATTTTAAGAGAAGGAATAAGGAAAAAAAAATAGCTCTCCCTCTCTATGAACACTTTGCCTTGAATTTCATCAGCAGGGGATGCATGTATTATTCAATCATACACCTACCACTACTATGAAGTTGCTCTTAATTATACTCCAAGTGGAACCTCTCAGGTAATCAGAATTCAGAGCTAATGCATAGCTATTCCCATATCAATTTATAATAGACACAATTAATCCAATTTAGAATTTCAAGTTTTAGTGATTATTAAATGCAAACAAGTGTTCATTTTTTTTGCTTGAGGGTGGTCATTTTTTAAGTGCATCTTTTTTATGGCTTAGAAATGTATAAAGTAACAACTGCCACAAAAGCAGTTAGAGCATTAAAATTAAGGAATCATGACAGAGCATGAACTTCAGTGTGCTTGGACTAAACCCTGTGGGAATTCACTTTACCCATCCTCCCTCTAAATGTCTGGGCAGTCCCCTTCAGTTACTTTGTGCCTCTATTGCTCTTCTGTTTTTGCCTTGGGAACAATTTACAGCACAACACAGATAATAAACTGCCAGGAATGATCCAGTCAGAGATCCTCTGCTACCAACCAGCATCCTGGCATCTCTTCTGTTTTTTGAATTCCTACTAAACTTGAAAGATCAAGTGGTATGCTTATCAAATTCCTTAAAGCAAGGAACCATATGTCACTCTTAACAGTGAATCAAAGTTTGTAGCTTATGGCAGTATGGTTCCCAGGAGGGGAAAAAAAAAAGGCAAAGCAAAGGTGTATTTAGAATCAAAAGAAAAAGAATCTAAGAATCCTTCCATGACTGAGAAGGCATTACACCTCTGGAAGTAGGAATTGCAAAAAAATTTATCTCTTTCTTGCTTTTTCCTCCAAAGTTTAAAATATATCTGACCTATATAATTTTAATGTTAAGTTTCAGATTTACTGAAGTGTATATATATATTATACTACATACCAACACAACACATTAATTCAAGTGTTTTGCCCATCTTTAGAAACATGGATTAATCTTGAAAACTGCTTGTGTTTCATGCTCACTGTATATTTATAGATGGTGCATCTATCAGGACACTTATTTCCTTTCTGTAGGGCCTTAATTTTAAAAGCAACCTTTAAAAACACAAAGGGAATGAAATTAACCTTCTCCCCCCTCAGACCCAACTTTTTGCTCAGGCAAGTAGAAGGAATGTTTGGGAATAAAGGGAAGACAGAATTTACAATTGTTCTGAGGAATCTCAGCACTCTGTATTTTTAGTCATCTCTGGCTGTCACAACTGTGAAGAAAATCCAAGCTGAGCTTCACTAGAGCAATGGCGTGGGCTTGGAACAGCAGAGCAGCCTGAAACAATCGCTCCAAGAAATATAAACTGCTGCACTCCTCACATCCAAGATGCTAACTCAGATGCTCATATGCTAACACTGTTAACTGTTTCATGGCCCACCAGAGCACAGCAGAAAACCTACAAAGCTCTGCACAGTTTGTGCCGAGCGCTTTTGCATTGGTTTTCAGCATGCCCAGGAGGCCTTCCAAAAGAGCAGCTGGTGTGGATCTCCAGTACATATGCTGCTTGTGAACCAGGCCCACTCATCCACTCCCATGTTTTGCCATGGGACAGCGCTAGGTAGGGTGGAAATGCCATCTGAGACTTTTCTAGATGCAGAAGTACCTCAAATACATCGATACCATAATTCAGCCAGAAGATCTGCTCTGCACTAAGCAGCACTTGGGTCCAAAGCTGCCACTGATGACTGTACTGCTTCCAGTATCCAAAGCATGGACAGGGCTAGTCCATTGTGCAGCTGTGTGAGCAGTGACCTCTGCCAGATCCCTGGTAGGTGGCTCTGGTGTACCTTCTGGATCTCAATCAGGCCAATCTCCTTCCTCCTGTGTGGGAAGAGGGTCCACAAGGGTGGCAAAATGCTGTTGTAACTCCAAGGATTAGAAAAAGAACAAGGGTTCTCCAGTCATTATATTCCTCACTTCATTTTTTAATTAGGATACAATAATTTGTCATTAAAGCTTGCCATTAAACATCCCCAACATGAACTATAGAAACCTCATCATCCTACCAGAAATAAGCAAAATATGAACATATGAAGTGAAAGAATAAAAACACAAAAGAAAAATACAATTAAGCACACATTTTTAAAGCACTGTAACTGCTTAATATCCTGAACAAACTACTAAAGGAAGTGGCAAACTCCACACCATTTGGGGTCTTTGGAGGAGGACTCTACACCTTTCCTGAATTTCTGAGTCAGAAAAACACAGGTTCTGGGCTTCATACAGGGTGAGTGAAATTAAATACCCTGTTATGTGCAGGAAGTTCAGTGATTTAATGGTCTCACTTTTCCTTCAGCTTCCTGTATGCAGCTGCTCATAACTATGGCCTTACTAAGAGCCAAAGTTGTGTTGAAAAGCCTTCTGTTCTTTTTTTATGTGTATGTGGGTATCAAATCTATAGAAATTCATCTTCCTATGAATGATGAGTTGCATTGTGTCACTCACGTCATGCAGCCTTTCCAATGTAAAAGAGAGCAACACAAAATGTAAACTATTTTTTATGCCAGCTTCATGGCCTTGGGTTCATCCTGGAGCACATATCCAGCAAGGCACAAGATTAATCATATCTCCTGGAGAAGCACAAGGTGCCTTTATTATAGGGACTCCTTCATGCATCAGATGCTCTATTTTTAAACTCCTCTGCTGCAATGGGCCCAAGGCTGAGGGACAAGCCTGGGGATTTTATTGACTTTAGACAATGATGTTGCATGTCACTGATGTTTCTCCAATGCAAGGAATGACTCAGCTCTAGGTTGTAAATTTGACTTTAGGGCGTGTAGGATCAGCACTGTTGTAGCCATATTGAAAGCACAGTCTTTCTGGTCAAAGCATTCTCAAAAAACTGAAAAAGCAAAATCAGCCAGTTGAGCTTTTTTCAATGGAGGTACCTTTCATCAGCACAGTTCTGTCCTTGGACATTTTTCTGCTGCTTCTAGTCTTTCTCAGCCTTTATGGACCCATAATCTTATATTTCTCACATCTTCCTGTTGCTTTTTGGTCCTGCTACCCAGGTGTGATTATTTTCACAGCCATGTTCAAGTCCATATCTTTCCAGTCTTTTGGAAAAACTTGGTCTTCCTTTGCCTGCTGTGAGAACTGCCTTCATCCAAGCTGCCTAACCAGTCACAGACATTTTCACTGCATGTTGCTAAATCAATTTAACTTTTGCCCACTCGGTGCCCAACAGCCATGCCAAACTACCTAGTGGCTTTTAGAGAGAGACAGACAGACAGATATACAGAGGTTAGGGCCACAGGTGTCCATAACAATGAACCTCACAGACTGAATTGAAGCAGGCACAAAAGCAGAGCCAGCATCATATATCCACAATCTGGGCTTCAGGGGTATTTTTAGGACATCTATTGATGAAGTGGGAGCCAAGTGTTTGTGTGACATTGAGATGATATGGCTGTGATGGCAGAACCCAAACCTGACAGAAAGTGATTGTCAGAGAAAGGAGGTAACTTATAAAAATTACTCAGACTGCTTTATTTGTCATCTGTTTTATTAACACAGTATGTATTTTTTCAAAGAAAAGCCAAGGTGAAATTACTCAAAGGGGATTATAGAAATTGTAGGAAATAGGGCTGGAAAAGTATTTCAAACACCATTTACAGCAACTTTCACAATTTGTGACAAACAGCAGGACAGTGGCCCTCTTCAAAACCTTTTCAAGAATAAGACAAAATTCTTCATAACTCTCTGCAGGACTTAAATCCTCTCTACTTTTTAGTATGGGACTGTATGAGGCATACAGACCCATGTCAAAATAAAATAAATAAAAATAATAAATAAAAATTAAAAATTAAAACTAAATAAAAATAAAAATAAATCAGCTATGCATGTAAATTTTAATGAGAATGTGAGACGCATTTTGAGTTTATGTACCTGCATTTGTAGTTACCTACATGCATTCCAAATTAGGTCTGTAGCTACAAAACATATTATTTAATCTATCTCATAATTTTCTCAAGTGATTCTCGAAAAAAGCAACTAGAAATGGCCATTTATAACATGTAAGGATGTGGTTTCCCAATGCCAGGTGCTGCACTAGCAAAGGAACCTGGTTCCCTGAAGTAGTTGATGGGATGTTCCCACAAGAACTCTGTCAGCAGGAGGAAAGACAGCACACCACAGCCTGAGGATACAAAAAATACCCAGTGTAAAGGCAGGAAAATGTTTGAGGCCAAATTCTTTGTAAGATGAAACTCTTCGGGGGTTGACAAAGCATGGAAAAAATTTGTGCAACTATGTAGTAAAACCAAGAAATAAATTTGGAGAAACACCTTGACAGTAGAGACAAAGTCCAGCTTGCTATACCTGTATTATCTAGTTCAATTATAAAAAATTTCATACAGCAGGGAAACACAGTCCTATAGACTGTGAGTCATCCTAATCATATTTGGCACAAATTTTAATATTATATTCCTATTTAAAATAACCAGGAAAATTTAGGAGTAAGACGTAACAAAATCAAAGAAGAAACTATCTTTAATCAAAGAAGCAGGAAATTGAAGTTTTATGCCTCCTGAAACAACCAACATACTACTGGTGGGCACAATTCAACAATGTTGCAGCTTCCTATTTTAGTGTCTCACTGAGGCACTTGAAGAGCTAAGGATAAGAATGCATTTAAGTAAAATCAAAGGCTAACTTCCATGACTTTCTTCCTTCTGTAAACAATTTCATAATTAAGTAGGTAATCTTGCTAACTTAAAGCTTGTTGCTTTAATTTCAAGCCTGCCTTACTCTTGAAAAAATGATTCAGTAAATCTGACAAGCAAAACCCCGATGCTTTTCCGGAAAACATTCCTCAAAAGCACTGATATAGTTAAAACCTGCTGGAGGGGTTGCAACCCAAAATACAAGCATGAATCCCAGAGAAAGGGGTGTGCTTCCGACCAGTCTGCAAAGGACAGGGATACTCTAAGGCCTTTTCAGCTGGCATGGGGCACTTAAACATGATCAACATGTAGGCATTTAAGAGGCAATCCATAACCATGAACAAAACCGGTACTAGAAAAACTATCACAAAAAGTAAAGCACAACTTTTTCCTCAATTTGCAGCATGTACTCGTCCAGCTAGGTTGACTCCTATTCTCAAATACATGAAAGCTTTTGAGTTATAATTATTTTTAATTGCTGTTTAAAGATATTTACACTCTTAACGAATCACGCTTTTCCATCATGATTAGCTACTGATTCCTAGAAACTGAGGATGTATTTACCAGCAAGTTGCAGTGATATCAAACAGAAAGCTATTTCTTTCATCCCACACTCATACTATATTGGCAACCATCATCAGGACCAGTTTCTGGTGCCTGGAGCAGCATTTGTTGACAAGGCATGTCCCAAAATCTGAACTTTATTTTCTCAGCCTTTATTTTGTGCGGACAAATTTGTCATTTTGAACTCTACTGCAATCACCGTTGCATACCAGCAGCACAAACCTTTCTCAAACACAGCACACATGCACCCTTTTCAACCAGCCATGATGCTTTTCCTAAAAGGAGCATCTTTCAGAGTTGATGCTTGACCAGACCTTGTACCAATGCTTATACAAAGCAGCTGAAGCAAGTCATCAAATATGAAGACTCCACAGAGTGGTGATATAGCCCACCCACTCAGCTAACCAAGGGTTAACACTCCCATCTGAGTCAAGCTTCTGAATGCCTTTTGAAGTTATCAACATTTGTGCTTTTGGCACTTGCAACCAGTTGAGTGCCCTTAGAGAGAGCATCTGTGAAAATCAGTTTTTCCCAAGCAATCCTGATCCCAGCACAGACCAGATGATTAACTTTGGTCATTTCCCATTCCAGATACTCCCACCAGAATACAAGGCAAAAAAATCAACCTGAGTTCTAGGTGGAAAGGCAGACAGAATTAGGCTTCTTTAGCCTGGAAAAGTGTCTCCTAACTGCAACCTTTCAGCACCTGAAGGGAGCCTACAGGACAGACTCTTGACAAGAGCAAGAAGTGTCAGGACCAGGGGGGATAAAACTGAAGAACAGTAGTTTTAGACTACAGATTAAGAAGAAATTATTTACCATGAGGGTGATAAGGCATTGGCACAGGTTGCCCAGAGAAACTATGGATGCTACATACTTGGAAGTGCACAGTTCCAAGCTGGATGGGGCTCTCAGCAACCCGGTCTATTGGAAAGTGTCCCTGACCATGGCAAGGGGATGACATAAGACAATCTTTCAGATCCCTTCCAAACCAAATCAAACCATACTATGAATTTCTTCTGACCTGGTTTGAGTTCAGCCTGTCTCCTGTGTGACAGCAAGCATATGTTCCCAGACCCAGTTTGGAACCAGTTTTCCTCCCCTGGATTCACTGATTTACAGTGACATTGCCTGCACCTTCCTGAGCAGTACTGCTTGCCAGGCAGCTCTCCCTCTTTGCTCTTGCCACATGAATCCTCATCTTCTTTGTAACCCCAAAATTGGTGAAATAGCTCTTGAAATCCTGCAGGTGCTACTCTGTGTGCCAGCTATGAAACCTGTGGGGTACATCTTAAAGATTTATTTGGCTGAATTTTCACAGTGTCAGTCACACATACACAGGAAGAAAGAAATCCATGAAACAAGGTTTTCCTGCATGCTGAGACTCTCTTGACAATCTAACAGCAGGGTGATCTTGGTAGGGCTAATCCAAGAGGAGGCCACTTGTCATCAACAGTAGTACTGAGAAGGACAGTAAACTCTCTGCTATCAACCTAGTATGTATTTCTCATGAAAAAAAAAAACAAAACCCAAACCCACCTGCCATCATTTGGGCATCTTCATGGTGTGTTAAGGCTGCAACATGCTCTCAGACAGAGCCTAGAGATACCAGGCTTGCCTTTGGAAAGCAGCTTACCTTAATAAAGTGATGTGATTTTCCTTGGTCTTGGCACTCAGAAAGCAAACTGGGCAAGCAGAAAGCCTGTGGGGATGATTCTCCAGTGTTTGCATGAGATTTTTCTAATTTCTTTTTTTTTATGCCTTTTTTTTTTTTTGTTGCTACCAGCTGCTTCATATTCTGCCACTTGCTACAGAAGAAGGCTGTTCCAACTTGATAGGATCCAGTTCAGTGCATAGACATCACAAAATCAGAGCCGCAAACTGGTTTATTTTTCCAGTTTACAGATTTTGTTCAAAAACCCAGAAGCAAGTCCTGAGGCACAGTGTGCCAGCAACAGAAACTGAGTGATGCAGAGGTGATTTCTGGAACATCTTTTCCATTTCTAACTCAACTCCAAAAATATTTTTATGACTTCCTTCTTTTCCTTCTGCTGTGATCCATAAACAGAGTAGACATTCAAGCTGAAAATTGCTGAAAGATTCTTGCTCATTTGCATGAAAAACAAAGTTTTGGGCTTTCCTGGCCTAGTGATGTTACTTTTGTATTCCTATCATTGTAATTTTTCAAAGAAAAATGCCTGTTGGAATCAGATTCAGAAATTTTGTTCAGACATAAATCTGAACAGAATTCCTGAATCTGAGTCCAACAGTAGGAGTAGAAAAAGTAGAAATCCCACCCATTCAGGACCCCATTGGGAATGAATTTGAAAATAAATTGGAAAAAAAATCCAGGACCTCTATATTATGGTCAGATTGGTAAATATGGACAAAACATGTATTATCTTCAGGCAGTGAAACTGAGAAAGCCTGGTTTCCTATGGATTCATGTCCTGCAGATGTACTCTTGGTGCCCTAGTAACACCTGAGTTCATATTGTGGCTCCTTATCCCAGGGATATTAACAACATCTGTCTCATCAATCCACCCTCTGTTATATTAGAACTTGTCAAAAAATAATCTCCTTGGGACCATCGCTAAATGTGATTGAAATTGCAAGCCAGAAAAACCCAGGGGAGGGAGTGACAGATAGATGCACAGAGAATATGAGCACAGAAGCCCTATTTCAAAATGAAAGCAGACTAAAAGCTGCTGTAGTTGCATTCAAAGTGATATCCTGCTAATTTAAATCTATCAGTGAAGATTTCCAAGTGCACCAAAAAGCGCCAAAAGAACAGGTTGTTTGCTTATAAAGGGAATGCCTTAACCATTTAACTATCACTTTTCTCGACTGATGGGGAAATGCAGCGTTACGTGGGCAATCAGACTGGAAGTTCACAAACACTTTCTGCAGATTTAAAATATGCAGGAGCATGAAAGAGTGTAAAAAATGTAAATCAAAGGAACCAGCTCCTATCTGGATTGAATAAATGAAGGATCATTGAAAAATGACAGGGTTTGTGGGAAAACAGTAGATAGAGAGTATGCTTACACATATGCTTGTAAGCTTATATACACTTATGCTTACAAATAGCGCCAGGAATGTTCTCAAGCACTGGAGATCAGTCCTCTAGACTGCTAACTTGTCAGAGAGTCCCTGACACAAGGCATCCCAAGCCAAGTACCTTCTTCCAGCCATGGATTAGATGTTAGCATGGATCAAAGGCCAACAGACAGCTTGGTGGCAGCCTCCCAGTTTTATAAGGTTTAAAAAGAAAAATATGTAATAGTCTGGAGCCAGCCCAGCATGACAGAGCAGTATTCCTGATCTCACCAGCCAGTTGAGGGAGGGATGCCACAGGCTCTGCACTGAAGCCAATGCCAGACCAAAGGCTGCTGATATTGTGGGGGAATGTGGGTACCACACATTGATGTCAGCACCACTGCAGATCATCCGACTTTGTGAGAGATATCATGCAGTTTGGAAAAGCACCTGGAGAGGGAGAAATGGGAAATAAGTATCCATATACATTTCCCTCTGCCACTCTAGCTTCAACAGTCTTTACAAGTACAGCCCAAGAGAAAAATCAGACATCCCCTTGGTAGCAGCCCAAATTACATCAAGCTTATTTTGTCCCTTGGAGGCCTCCCAAGCTTTGTGCCCTGACGCTCTCCAAGTGCTTCTTAAGCCTAAATAAACTCTTAGACAGTGCTGCCTACCAGCCTCAACACTGGAGAACACCACCATGGAAAGCGGATTCAAGCTATTATACTCAATTTGTTTTCTTTTTCTTTTTTTTTTTTTTTTTTTAATGTGCAGCATTTTGGGAGATAGGACAGTGTCAACACACCTAGCACTGATGCAAGTTCCCTCTCCAAATCTGCCTCCCCACTTCTTGCACTACTTCTGTAAGAAAAATCCCAAACTTCAGGTCCCTTCTCAGACACTAAGGCTATCTTCTGAGCCACAGAGAACAGCAATAACCAGATCATGGAGTCACTTTTGCCACTACCTTTGCAGACAAGACAATATGAAGTTCAGAAATGTGCACGTACCTCATCACTGAGCCACCAGCTTTAACCACCCCCCAGGTGAATGTCCCTTTTTGAAAGTGAGAAGACCCTCCCTCTCAATTTAACAAAATTCTGCACCCACTCTGTGGTCAGAGATGTGAGGGATAAAATTCAGATCAAAATTAAGGTGCACAAATTTCAATAAATACTTGTAGGTGTAGATGATGTCCAGTTCAGACAGTGAGGTGATGGGGCTTTGCCCAATCAACACGCCTGTCCAAGCACTGACTAAACCTCATCTCCTCTCCTATACAAGTTCTGAGTCACTGAGGTGACTCTAGCCTTCTGGAATCAATTCTCTCTTCTATTCTCTGCCTGCCATGACATCATTCCATCTCCTCTCCTGTGCAATGCAGGACTCTATTCCCAACTGCACCTTCCCTGTTCTTTGTCACAATCCAGTCTATAGCTTCCTCTGATACTTTTGCCATCTCAGTGCTCCCAATCTATGCTTTCTCACCGGCTATGCTAATCCAACCAAAAGGTCTCACAGAAGAATGGGACATAATAATACATGCTGCCTTCCCCATCCAATAATCCTTCTCATATGAGCATTTATTTTCAGTCTGTGCCCTCAACAGGGTGAAGCTCCACAGACATTAAGTCATCTGGACATTATAGGTAATTTCTAGAGAAAAGCATAAGCCACACATTGATAAAAAAAGTCACTTGCTTTTTTAAATTGAATGATGAAGCTATCAGGAATGAAAGGAAAGACTCCAAGCATCGCTTTTATGTTAAAATAGTAACTAGCACAGTACGTGAGGGGAGCATGATAAGCAAGGACGATGTAAGGAAGTGCCTGAGTGGTGATGGGAAAGTCTTAATCCTTTGCTGAAGGCATTTAAACTGAAGGACTAAATTGCTTCCATGTTAATTTTGATGTTACCCTGTAATATCTCTGAGTGCTCTTTGGTGAAGCTCTAATACCTTTGCAAAAGTTAATGTTTTATATCCGATTAACTCAAATGGGTAAGATATGTTATAATGATGGCATGTATTTAAGAAAGACAGGGAAATTAACGGTATGGGCATAACTCCCTTCTACTGTTTTAGATGGAAAACCCACGAGACAAGGACTCTCCTGTTCTAATGCCGGCTCAGGTACAGGAAGCCCTGAGCAATCCACTTAAGCTCTGTTCTCAGTTTCCCAAATGACACATGAAGGCAATATTTATCCTTGAGAGATTATAACTGACTCCTATTTTTGAAGACAGAAATCTTAACATCAGTGCTGGTATATTATTAGGTGTACAAAAGCAATGACAGGAAAAAATATTTTATTTTTGAAACAGATTTTTGCATCAAATGTTATATACTGTGTAAATCAAGCAAGTTGGAAATTTTTCTTTTCTCACAATATTGAATGCTATGTTGGTTCTTCAAAAATTGAATTGATTTTTAAAAAATATATTTTTGTTGTTTGCATCTTTCTCAGGCAGTCCTTTCCTTACCAAGAGCAAGGATTTCATAACTTCTGTAGCTGTAATTCACTGTCTTTTGAACCATGGTTCTGTGAAAGGAAATGGCAATCCCTTATCACTTTTAGTCTCAATGATGACTTTTCTTCATTCTTAAAGGAATACTTTAATGTGATCTACAAAAGTCAAATTAAAAGAAACACACAGATAATTATTTAAATTATTTCAACTGATGAGGAGTACAAAAGTATAATAAAGTACTCAAAAGACAAAAACATTGAAGCAGGAATTTTTTTCTATATTAAATCTCACCATAGGAACATGTTTGGATCAATTCAGGGGATCCTGGAATCTCCCATCCTTCTCAAACTGCAGCAGATGATGCTTGGAAAGGAACTCTTCCATGCTATACCTGAAATGTTCTGTTTTTCTAGCTTTCTAAAGGAAATATACAACAGAAATGCAGACTCCTTGAACTTACTGATTTCCAGGAAGCACAGAAAGGCCCTGTTTTGGTCTAATTTCTTCCAGGAGAAGCAAAATCTGGTTCTCTAAATTTCTTAGGCATGTTTGACTTGATGAGGAGTCATTCTTCCTCTTTGATATAACTGCAGTTTATCTATAAAGCCAGCACTATTAAACACCTATGGCATTGTCCTCCCGAGGTGGCTTCATGTGTGTGGCAAAGAGGATGATCCCCATCTACAGCTCATAAAGAGTTTTATATAAATGTCCATTACCCATGTAATGGCAACAGCCAACAGTTTTATTAGGCAATATAAAAATATATTAGGGATATAAACTGTAATGCCTCAGGACAGAAGCCAATCAATGGCTCTCAAGTTAACCAGAAGAAACTTTCTGTTTGCAAGTTATTCCCTGATCATCTGTTAGGCTGTTTCTTGCCTCCGTCTGCAAAACATCAGGAGACAGTCACGCCCAGAGCCAGGCTGTTGAATCCTGGCGGGGTCTGGTTGGGTCCAGTCTAGAAAATCCCCAGTTCTTGTCACAATGCATAATTGAAGGGTGGCACTTCACTTTATCAAATGATTGATCTCCAGTGAAGACCAATCCAGGAATTCATACTTGATAAAACAAACATATAGATTCTTTTTTTCAACTTTTTATCAGTCTAGTTCCAGACATTTCCTTGCAATGTTCAAGCTCTTCAAGTAGCAGATAAAATGACAATAAGCTCCTGCATTTCAGACAGTGAAGAGGACATAACAGTATGATGAATCCTGCAGTCCAGGGAGACATGGTCTTTTGCTTTGGGATTCCAGTAAAATCTGTTGGGATTTCTTTATATCAAAACACTGCATTACCAGTCTTTAGGATGCATACAACCCTAAAAATTGCCTCCAGCTTTCCAAACCACCTGCTGAGCTCTCCACTTGAAGGCCAGGCCAGGCCTCACATGCCTGACTCCTGTCAGGTTTTACTTCGTTTTAGCCTTTTAACACCTCTCACAGAAGCATCATTCCCCAGGCAACCCTACATGTGTCCCAGAAGCTCTCTTCTTTCTCTTTTTCCCTAGCTCTCTCCTAAGTGTATCTCTTAATTCTCCTCTCCTCTCCTCTCCTCTCCTCT
>WEIU01008872.1:279020-375958 GCA_013389925.1 Aegithalos caudatus
GCTGAGCCGACCGGTGCGTACCCGCCTGGGGCTCGGGGAGGGGCGCGGAGGCGATGGCGGAGAAACTTTCCGCCGGGCAAACTCGGCGATGCGCGGGGGCGCCGGGGGCTGCGGCCACGACTCGGGGAAACTTCTGCCGCGGGGACTCGGCCTCGGCAGCGTTCCTGCACCGTACGCGTGTCCCGCTCCCATCCCGCGCCGCTCCTGTGAGCGCCCGGTCCCGCTCTCGCTCTGCCCTGCAAGGTGCACCGGCTGCCCCGGGTGCGCTTCCCGCTTCTCGCCGGGGTTCAGCTCGCCAGCAGGCAAGAGCTGGGCTTTCGTGTTTTAAAAATTTCCTCGCCGCCTTTTAAGTGCTTATATTTTGTAGGTTTTTTTAGTGGTGGTGTTTTTTGAGGGGTTTTGATTTTTCTTTTTTAAACTTGTGGCAGCGAGGGCGGGGGGATGTGCGTATCTGTCGCTGCACTTCAGCTGCAGTTGCTCTTGGCTGAGCCTGGGGACTGGCTGCAGCTGCTTGGGCTGGGGGGAAACGAGTGTTACCGGAGGACCTGCCTGTTCGTATTTCTGTCTGTCTGTCTTCCCATCTATTCTTTCCTCAATGTTCTTAGGAGGGAGGGCTCGCCTTGCCCTCCCCCTTCTCAGGATCTGGAGCTGGGGGAGCGCTCTGTCCGGGACAGCCGGGGAAGCAGCCGTGTCCCCTGGCCCTTGCCGGGCTTTGCTGGGGCTGCTCGCTGTGGGCTCCCCATCCCCTCCGCGCTGCCCGGGGCTGCGCTCTGCGCGCCCCGAAACTCGAACCGGGTGCGAGTGCGTGTCCCTGTGTGTCCGAGCAAGGGCTGGGCTGTGCACCCCTGGGAGGGGAACCTGCTCCGGCTGGCGACGGGTTAAACGCGGCTCCCAGCTCTAACTTCTGCTATTAAAGGAAGTAATCCAGTCTCTCCTGCCCACTTTTTGAATCCCACTGGATTTACTTGCAGGAGTAGAAGAGAGCCGCAGTGCCCCAAGGAATGCATCAGTGGGTGTCTTTTACTTTTTAATTTTTTTTTATTATTACTATTTTTCATGGTGGCTTAGTGCCCTTGCTTTGTTGTTGGGAGGATTAAGCGTTGCCGAGTGCCTTCAGTCCCCGATTCAATTAAAATAAATACAAGTATATGGGACATAAAGGGGAGTCAGCACTCGCATCCCGGCAGAGGCACTAAAGCATCAAATTTGGTTAAAAGGAAGGGATTCGAGGAAATGAATGCTTTTGTTCATACTCATTTGCTTTCCCTTTGCAGTGCTGTCAGACAGCTTAGAGAGGTGTATCTTTGACGAGGGTTTGTGTGTTCTTAATCAACTTATGTCCAAGAGAAAGAAAGAAAAAGTCCTCTCCACAGATACAGGTGTTATAACTTATCTCTCATTTAGCAAATGCTTTATGAAATTTAATATGAATTTTAAGCAGAGGAATTAAAAATCAGGAGAGAATGGACTATGAGGAATGCAGAGGAGAGTTGCTACACCATTCTGCTTGTTGCCTGGATGCTCTGCTTTCACTGGGGACTCACTCCCGGTCTGGGGCAGTTGTGGGGGGGTATAAACATTACCTGGGAAAGCAGAGCAAGGCAGAATAGCCTGGCTGGTATTTATCTGTCTCTTCCTGCTTACATTCAGAGGGCTGTTCCTTCAAATCAACAAAAATTTCCTTTTGTTGCTTGGAAAGGTCTTGGTGATGGGTGTAAGGAGAGAAGGAGTAATCCCTCCAGATCTAGCTCTCTGTTGGGGAGTGCTACTGAGAAAGAGCGTACAGGTGTGATTGTTGCGTTCCAAAAAAACACTGGAGTCTTCCTGACAGCACCAGATAAGAGACAGTGTACTGTGGGACTGCAAACTATGGATATCCCTCTGTCTGATCCTTTGGTGGTGCTAGTGTTGTAGAAAATCAGCAGGTTGGCTGTGCTTGTCTTGATGCAGTAAATCGTAGTTTTATTTACTTTTGCTCCTGTTTATTTTTAAGCTTGATTCTTAGCATAGCATCTGTTGTCACTGTAATGCCTGTGCTTCATACCTGTGTGCTGATGGTGTGTATGGTGGTTCCTGAACCGTGTGTTATGTTACTGTGTTGTTATTCTGTGTGCCAGTGATGGGGTATAGCCCCCCTCCAGTTTCCCTAAATGCTGGCTTGCTCAGTTTCTCACATGAGGGACTTCTGTTCCACTGGGTTATGTTGTCTTGGCTCCTACTATTTTGCACTACTGAGACCTGATCTACTCTGGTTGATGGATCCTGTCAAACAATTAGGAGGTAGGGTGTTTAGCCATTGCTTGTTAGGAGCAGTTTGTAGGTGCTGTTCCATTACAGATATATTTCTGTGCTGAGTTTTAAAATGTCTTCCAACACATGCCAACTGCAGTCATACAGCTTGTACTTGCAGGCAGGTTTTTGTGAAGGACAGGAAGTTGGTTAGGATGAGGTTTGTTTTAGAATGTTGTGCCAGTGTGAAACATCATGCTTCTGGATGCAGGTTTGAATCCCTTACAGTTCATCAGTGTCATAAATTTCCTAACTGATGAGTATTTGCTTGATTATGTGAAGGGTTTCATGACTTCTGCCCGCAGTACATAACACAAAAGCTCTTGGCACTCTTAAGACCCTTATTGTGTGCTCGCTGGAAGTTCCAAGGCAGAATGGACAGGGACTCAAAATTGCTGTGACAGAGGTGAAATCCTGGCTATGCTGACTTCAGTGGGAGTTTTGCCATAGATGAAAATGGGCCAAAACTTCAATCCAGTCGTTCTCTCTCCTTCTTGGTAATCCTGGTGTATTCTCTAGGGAAGCTTTTGTTTTTCTGCTGCCACCCAGACTGAGTCTGCTAGGCAGAGAAGATAGAAGCCTCTTAGGATGTCATGCTGTGCCTTTCACAAGCACAGCATTCTTGGGAAAGAAATCACGTTTGATAGGAGTGGAAACAAGCCCCCAAACGTGGACACATGCTGACTGTCTTGCAGCTTGTATCCTGAGTCATTCTCAGGAACATGGATCAAGAACTTTGAACTGAGCACAATTAGCTTCTTGAAACTGCAGAGGAGGGATCTGTCAATGCCTACAGCCAGTGCATCTCCCAGTCCCTGCTTCTGCATTTGCAAATTATTGGTTTAGTGACAGACATTCAATATGTGAAGCAGCAGTACATTCATTAATTCAACCCTACTTAGCCTGTGCACACTGAATGAGTTTTCTGTATGTATGTGATCTAGTGAGTTATTCTCAGAGACAGTTCATATATCCAGCATCTAGATAAATTTTTATGTTACATGACAGTGACAAATGGGAAGTGTTTGCTACTTTTTTCCACAACTTGAAAGGTATGTGGTACAGAATATCAGAATATGCATTTAATCAGTGCTGATTGAAAACTGGTCCAGGTCATGGCCATGTAATGAAATTGATCATCACAACATAAGAGTGTGTTGCTTCAGTTTATTATATTCAGTAGAATAGAAGAATGTTTGTTAATATATATCAAAAACATTGCTGGGATTGAGGTATTTGAATCTGTCTGATTTTTTTAAACTTTTTTTTCCAGTGGAAACACTGTGGTGTCTGCAATTCCAGTTTAGACAGTTTTCTTTCACAGTACATTCTTCTACCGTGCATTCAAGCCAGACTTTTAGGTATTTTGCTCCTGTATGTTGATGAAAGAAATGAAAATATAAACTAACATGAAGCTGAGTAGCCTGTTTTGCATGTGCATCCTGGCGTGTGCATCCTTACTTTAACAGACTTAAATAAGGAGAATATGTTGAACATTTATAAATTATTCCTTGTTAATGTGTCTTAATTTGTTTGCTATGACAATTTATGCATCTAAAAAACAGTACTAATTCTTATTGTATATATTTTATACAAGTGCACAGGCCTCATTTTGTCCCAGTATAAGAAATTGTAGATAACATAAAAGGCATTGTTTTAGACCCATGAGTGGTTAACATCTGGATGTGTGTATTAATGGCAAATAAGTTTTGGGCACTGTTAGTACTGTCAGGATGCAAAAGATGGCAGTGCTGGGAAGAGGGATCTGAGCAAACCCTGCTGGGCTGTTGTTCAAACCTCTGCTCTGGGATCTGCAAGGACTTCCAGTTTCTGGGTGGTGTTTTTTTTTTTTTTGTTGTTGTTGTTTTGTTTTATATAAGAGCAGATCAAAGAGTTGATGATAACCATTATTGTATCTTTCCTCTGTGTCTGAGCCCTCAGGACTGTATTCTCTTCAGTGCTTCAACTTGAGGGCTGAGCTGGAGACAGGACTTGCTGGGTGCTGGACTAGAATGTGCATCAAGTGATGCAGTGTGAGTGAGATGCTATTCTTAGCTTGCTTGTTTTTCTTAATTTCATGTGCAGTGCTACAGGCTAGGGGAGGAGTGGCTTGGAAGCTTCTGGTGGAAAAGGACCTGGAGTTGCTGATTGACAGCAGCTGAACATGATCCAGGGTGTGCCCAGGTGTCCAAGAAGGCTGATGGCATCCTGGCCTGGCTCAGCCATGGTGTGGGCAGCAGGAGCAGGGCAGTGACCGTCCCCCTGTACTGGGCACTGCTGAGGCCACACCTCAAATCCTGTGCGCAGTTCTGGGCCCTCTCTGCCAGAGAGACATTGAGGGGCTGGAGAGTGTCCAGAGAAGGGCAATGGAGCTGGGGAAGGGTCTGGGGCACAAAAGTGATGAGGAGTGGCTGAGGGAGCTGGGGTGTTTAGCCTGGAGAAAAGGAGACTCAGGGGGAACCTTATCATTCTCACAACTGCTTGAAAGGAGAGGTAACTAGGTGGAGGTCTGTCTCTTCTAAAATGTAGAAAGTCATAGGACAAGAGGAAATGGTGTCATTATGTTGGGGATATTTAGATTGGATATTAGGAAAAATTTCCTTATTGAAAGGGCTGTTAACCATTGGAAGAGGGTGCCAAGGGAAGTGTTAGTATTCCTGGAGGGATTTAAAGGATGTGTAGATGTGGCACTTGGGGACACGGTTTAGTGGTAGACTTGGCAGTACTGGGTTAATGGTTGTACTGGATGATCTAAGAGGTATTTTCCAACATAAATGATTGTATGATTCTGTGAAAAATGAAATATATAGGTTTTTTTGGGTAAAATTTGTGTTGCATGGGATTAGTAGCAATGCTACCACTGATGTTAAAACTTCCTGATTTCACTTTTTTTTCTTGAAAGAATCAAGAGCAGACCTTGAGTAAGGTTGCAGCTGAGGGAGGACAGAGTGCTGAAGACAATCTTGCCCCTGATATATTGCAGCTATAATACAGTTAATTACCAAAGAGTGGGAACAGCCTTGCCCTCCCAGCTGGGTATGATAAAGAGTGAGCTGGGAGAGAGTCAGTTGAAGTCTGCTGGCTGTGCTGTGAGGAGGAAGGGACAGGAGGTTGGGTGAGAGACAGGCAGGGTTAGATGGCCATGCTAGGGACACTTAGGAGCTAGCTGGAACTGCAGAAGAAAGGGAGAAGAAGGAGAGAAAGAAACAGCTGCGAGGAGCTGCCCATGGGAGGCTACATAGAAAGGGTATGAGAGACTTCTAGATGACGAGGTGCTGGTGCTTGAAGCCTTCTTCGGTGTCAGTCATACGTCCTCCGTCATGCAGGGATGTAGAGAGATGTTGGGTTTTGTGTTGGAAAATTCTCCATTGTCTTATTGAGCTGTTGTTGATTTTGCTGCTGTTCTTGGTGTATGAGCCTGGTTACTATAATAATTATACCTAAATGTGTCTATGCTTGTACTGCCTGTCATCCACAGTAAATCAAAGGCATGGACCCTGCAGGCACTTAAAGCAAGTTAACACAAATGAAAAACACCAGTGGCTTTGCCTGGGAGAAAACAATATTTTATTTCTTTCTCCTAGATGATGACACTACTAATTGTATGGCTTCCAGTGCATGAACGTAACTTCCTTTGACATCAGTGTGTGTTGGCCTGGTCATTACACATGTGCCAACACAGTGCAGCCCCTGCTGCAGAGCTTCAGTAGTGCTCTTACTCTGTTCCTGCAGAGTCCACAGCTCCATCCCTTGGCTGCGGAGCTGGTTGGAGAGATGTGGCAATATGTGGGGTGGCTCCTCTGGACTGAAATCCTCCTTCCTTTCTGCTATCTAAGCTGATTTCTCCCTTCTTTTAAAAGGCATCCCTGATTTTAAAACAATTAAATTTTTAAATGGGCTTAGCAGACCAGAGAAATTCTGGGCTTTCCAGGCGGGTAGCCATCAACAGGCTGTTAGGCCACTTCTGTCTTCAGTGGAGCTGGTGGTGGGATTTAATGCTGACTGTAATAAGAATTGTTTTGGGGCCATTCAGAGCTCTTGAAATCCTGCCCTGCAGCATTTCCAGCTCCTTAGCTTGGTCTTGTAGAGCATCTGGGTAGAGGGAAATAGTTTTGAAGACTTCCTGTAGTGCTGGTGAGAAATGATCTGTCACCAGCAATGGAAATGAACCAGAAACACAACTTGTTTCTGCTTGCACTGTGCAAACCAGCCATAAATAACATTTCTTCCATGTCTTTGCAGACTTCAAAGAGTCTTCCAGCTGTTGCAGGAAGCCTAGTGAGAGAAGGTAGCTGCAAGTTTAATTGTAGCTTCAGGACTTCAGCTCAATCAAAATCCAAACAATCTGATAAAAATTACAGACACTTGAATATTGTTAAAGGTCAAAAGTGAGTTCTTGTCAGAACTGCTATTAGTGGTTTACATGTTAAAATAAAGGAACTTGTTAGTATTCCTAAATAATATTGTACATACATTATTTTTGCTTCTGAACCATATGAGCACTTTGCATGATAGTGCAGGTTACATTTGGTGATAAGTTCATATAATGACAGTATAAATGTCAGTTTTTCTATCAGATATGTAGCACTAGTATCTTCTTAATATTAAACATGATTATTTCCCACATTGCTTAAACAAATCATGTCACCCAGAGTCTTAAGAGGCTGTCTTCATATTCTGCTACAGAGTGAAATTTTTTGATGACTCCTCATATTTAATGGAATCCCAGAATGGTTTGGGTTGGAAGGGACCTTAAAGATTAAGTGGTTCCAACCCTTCTACCATAGGCATAGACACATTCTACTAGATCACATTGCTCAAAGCCCTATTCAGCATGGCCTTGAATACTTCCAGGGATGGAGTAGCCACAACTTTGCTGAGTAACCTGTTTCAGTGCCTTACCACCCTCACAGTAAATTATTTCATCCTAATATCTAATCTGAACGTGACCTCTTTCAGTTTTAAGACATCACCCCATATTCTATGGCTATGTTGTAAAGTAAGAACTCCCTCTCCAGTTTTTTTGAAAACTCCCTTTATGCATTGGAAGGGTGCTAGGAGGTCTCTCCAGTGCATTTCTCTTGTCCAGGCTGAACAGCCCCAATTCTCTCAGCCTGTCTTCATAGGAGAGGTGTTCCAATCCTCTGATCATCTTCATGGCCTTCCTCTGGACTCACTTCAACCAGTATGTGTCTTTCTAATGCTGAGGATCACAGAGCTGGATGCTGTAGTCCTCATGTGAGCGGAGCAGAGGGGAAGAATCACCTCCTTCAACCTGCTGTTTATGCTGCTTTTCATGCAGCCCAGGATATGGTTGGCTTTTAGGGCTGCCAGCTCACATGTCTGGCTTAAGTTCAGGGATCTTGAGTTTCATCCACCAGCACTCCCAAGTTCTCCCCAGGGCTACTCTCAAGCCATCCTCTGCCTGGTATTTGTGCTTGGGATTGCTCTTGCAGTTGGCCTTGTTGAACTTCATTTTTGAAGTTTGGAGTTTTGTGCCTCTCCAACCTTTCCATGTCCCTCTGGGATGGCATCCCTTCCCTCCAGCATCTCAACCTCACCACACAGCTTGGTGTCATCTGCAGTGTTGATAAGGATGCCCTCAATCCCACAGAATATGTTGCTCACAGATGATAAAAAGTTCTGCTCCCAGTACCTACCCCCTGAGGAATGTCACTTGGAATGTGACTAACCAGAAAATTCCATAGTCACCAAGTGGTCCACCCATGAAATCCATGTCTCTCCAGCTTAGAGGTAAGGATGTTGTGCAGGACACAGTTGAATGCTTTGCACAAGTCCAGGTGGATGATGTCTGTTGCTCTTCCCTCATCCACAAATGCTCTGTCCCCAGAGGAGAAGATTTGTTCAGGCATCGCTTGCTCTTTTTAAAGCCGTCTTGTCTGTCATGAGTTACCTCCCTATTTCTCATGTACCTTAGCATGGTTTTGAGGAGGATCTGCTCTGTGGTCTTGCTGGGTACTAAAGGGACTCTGACTGGCCTAGTTCCCTGGATCTTCCTTTCTTCCCTTTTTAATGAAGCAGTGTGAACTTTGCGGGCCTACCATGACTTTTCAAATATGATAGATAGTGCTTAGCCACCTCCTTGGCCAGCTCCTTCAGGGCCTGCAAGTGCAGCTCATCAGATCCAGTGGACTTGTGCCCCTTCAGGTTCCATAGATACTCTTGAGCATCATGTTGTCCTGCAGTGGATGGTTGTTGCTTCTCCCTGTCCCTGACTTTGCCTTCTATGACTTGGGTAGTGGGACTGGAGCACCTCAGAAGTAAGACCTGTGGCAAAAAAGTCATGAGCACCTCAGTCATTTCTGTATCCCAGGTAACTAGGTCTTCTGTTTCCTTCTGGAGAGGGCCCACATTTTCCCTAATCTTCCTTCTGTCACTGGTGTACCTATGGAAGGTTTTATTGTTGCCCTTTACATCCCTGGCAGGAATTAATTGTCAGTTCTTTGGCTTTCCTGACCTGCTCCCTGTCTGCTTGGACAATCTCTGTATTTCTTTCAGGCTGCCTGTCCTTGCTGCCATCCTCTGGAAGCTTCCATTTTGTGTTTGAGTTTGTCTAGGAGCATCTTGTTTTTCCATGCATCCATATTTAAATAAAGAGCTAACAATTTTGAGGTATGCATGTGTGGGGTGGGTTTGTTTAGGTTGGTTGTTCAGGTTTTGTTTTTGGGTCTTTTTTGAAAGCTGGTGTTTGAAATTTCATTCATCCTCTATGTGGCAATTAGGTAGTGGCAGCTCTTGCTGCAGTCCAGGTGAGTGAAGTCAGTGCTAGCATGGCTGCAGCTTCGTGGTGTGATTGCAGTGAGGTAGAGTTGCCAGCTTGTGTTGGGATGACCTAGCTTCATGGATTTTTGCTGTAGTGCAGTGATGGATACAGTGGTAGTCAATAAACTCAGAGCTGAGGTTTTACATGGACATTTTTTCCAGAGGCTTGCTGTGATATTTTTTAGTCAAAATTGCGACACCACTATTTGCTGCTAGGATTTTTAAGGAAGCATAATTGCTGGCTTCATGTAGAGAAGACCAGCCTTTTTCTTTGGTGTTGTTGTTTTTTTTTTTTTTTTTTTTTTTTTTTTTTTTTTTTTTTTTTTTTTTTTTTTTTTTTTTTTTTTTTTTTTTTTTTTTGTTGTTTTTTTTTTTTTTTTTTTTTTTTTTTTTTTTTGTTTTTTTTGTTTGTTTGTTTTTTTGTTTTTTGTTTTTTTTTTTGTTTTTAAAAAAAGTGTTCCTTCTGCTTTGCCCTCGGTAGTGCGTGTCCATATTATTGTAGTGTTCCAGACCTAGTCAAAGTCTGCACTATCCAGAAGAAAGTATACCTTTCTGGCAGAGGAGCTAGAGGACTGAGTGGAACAGCAGCAGGAGTAATTGTTACTATTGTTATTTTAAGCAGGAGGATTTCATTTGGGGCTGGGATGCAAGCAGAGTGAAAAGGCAGATGTTGCTTTTTGGTAACGAAAGCCTTCCATGTTGTCAGGTGCTGAATAGCTGGAGGCATTGTGTTGGTAGAGCCTCTTGATGCTTCTGCCACTTGCCTGGACACAGGAGCTGGATGATTCTGAGATTTTTGTGAGTCTTCAGGGAGCAAACTGGTCTTAAAGTCTTACTATTGACCTTCCATGTGTGAGCACAGTTCTCTCCAAATGATGTGTGAGCTTTGGATCACCTTTGATGCATTGGATGAGGCTTTATCAGCCTGCCTTGCTGCCCCATGCAGGCTGCTGGCTCGCTTCCCTGGGCTTTGCACAGTAGCATCTGTTCGGGAGGTTCTTTACCCAGCACGTTTGGTGCAGGGAATATTTTAAGATGCCCACAAGGCTTTTTTTGGTGTGGTTTACTACGTGAATAAAATCCATTGTGATTCAGATCATTAGGACCATAATCAAACCTTCTGTGTGCTTTTGCAGCCATATCGTGAGGTCAGGAGTAAATGGTGAGGCACCTGTGCTGCTGTCAGGGATTTGAGGATTGACCTTTGCCAAACCATGATGCATCTGTTTGGCTGTGGTTTGTCTTTGAGTGAATTGACATGTGAGATGTAGCTGGACTCATGCTGGACCCTGCTCCTCTGAGCTTGCACAGTGCATACTTGAGTTCTGCTTTGGAGTAAAGCAGATCACACTGAAAGCAAGAGCCTGAAGGGCCCTGCTGGAAATTAAGCCAGTAATGATTCCCTATGGATTATCATGGTGTAGGGAAATAGACCTGCATAGCATGTTAAACCAGCAGGATGCAGAGTTCTGTTTCTTTCTCTGTTTCCCCCTCTGTTTCCAGAAGCTGCATTCTGGAACACCCTTCCAAGAGCTGTTTCTTTCTGTAGTGATTTAATGACAGCTTAAATGATTCTTGAACATCACTGGATATCAGTTGATCTTCAGCTGACTTGTTCACATGTTGATTGTATGTATGGAAAGGCTAAGGAGAAAGTGAAAGGGAGGAGAGATTGCAAGATAAGTAAGGAGTAGAATGTACTGCTCTCTCTGGGCATGGGTTAATGGATGTGGAGGAGCAAAGGGTGGGGAAAAGAAAGAGTGAGGGGGGTGCAGTTTTCTGATGGTAGTGATTCAATAAAAGAAACGAGGAAGCTTTGGGGTCCTGGTGTGTGCTAGGTACCTGGCTGGAAAATGGGGAGAAGGAAAAAGATGGATGAGGAACTTCAGCTGTATTAGCCTTTTACTGGTTTATTTATTTTTTTAAACTGACTTAAATACGTCAGATTTTCAGCATGGCTAGAACAGAATAGGTGATGTCTTGTTTGGTGTCCTTAGACTGACAGGTCTAAAATGGGCCTTCAGACTTAGTTTTTCATTAGCTGATTACATGCAAGTGGAAAATGTGTCTGAACATACATTCTGAGAGACAGTGATGTACAAAGGATCTGGCTGAGACTGAATCAAATTTGACTTCTTAAGAATTTGGTAACTTTGGGAATGCTTCGTCCCTTATGTTACTGTTTTTTTTCTCCTGATTGATGTGTTTCTGGAGCTGTAGGAGCATCATTACTCACTTAGGTAGCCCTCTTGTGTATGTCAACTGTACATCTTGAGGGTTGTTCACATGTTGCCAGCAGGACCAAAACTGCAGCCAGGGGTGAATCCCTCTGCTGAACTGGTGAACCCAAGTGCACGTGCTGGTGGCTGGTGCTCCCAGGTAGCTGGGGCTGGCACAGCAGGCAGGCTGGGCTGGGAGCTTGTCATGGCCACAGAGCATGCTGTGCTCATGGCCATCCCCATAGATGTGCCCTTCAGGGGTTGTATGGAGATATGCAGTGGCTTTAATAGGAGTCATTAAGCAGAAATTATGTAGGTCATTATCCTGTGTGGAGTGGGAGTTCTTGTGCAGCGTGTGTGTACATTGAGGATTGTGGCTGTTATTGTGGTATGTCCTTACTGGATTTAAATAATGTTGCTCTTACGTGCTTGAAAGTTATTCCTAATAGGATTGGCCACCTTCAGGGTGCACTTTATGCGTGGGCTGTCTTTATTGTACTGACAGTGTAACTATATTTGTTGCTGAAGGTCAGCAGAAGTTCCAGTTTCTGCTGTCCTCTTGGTTAAGTAGTTCTTGGCAGTTTTGGAGTCATTTTCCATCCACCACAGTGAAACTGAGATTAGAATCTGATTTTTTGGATTTTAGACAAAAGGAATAGTGACTTCTCGTGAATGTTCGTTTCCTTGCCAGTAGAGGCTGGATGACTTAATCTCTGCATATATCAACATGTTGATCAAGTTTCACACCAAAGTATCCAGGGCTAGCTATAACAAATATTTTAAAATGTAAGCCCTGGTTCTAATTGAAAACCTTTCTTGGTTATACAGCTCTGAGCGTAATGAAATGACAGCTCAGAGCTGGATTTTTAGGATAGCTTTATCTGCAGTAATACTCAGCTCTGAGTCTGTCAAAACAGCCTTCTAAAGCCAGAGCTGCCTGTGGCATGGCATTTGCTCAAATATGCCTTAATAAAGTCAGTACCAGGTTTCCTATCCAAAGGAAAAATGAAGTCTCTGAGTATACCTGCTTTTCACATACCTGCTAGGAAGTCTTAGGGCTGAGATTCTGTGGAAACGTCAAAGTTGGATTAATTCTGGGTGTGTTTCCTGAGGGAGATGTGGCTGGTTGGTTTTCTCTTTCCTTCCTTCCTTTTGGGCAATGAGCATAAGGCTGAAGCTGATGTCGTGGGTGGAGATGGGAGCAGAGCCCTTTGCAGAGTGATTTCTGAGTGCCTGATGTTGACAGAGCGGGATTTTAAAACCAACCATTGTGCAGCGTTGCGTGCCATCCCTTGCAAATGGAGGTACATGAACCTGCTCACTTCAGCAGGTCAACCCCTGGCACAGCTGGAGGAATTAGGTGGCTGTTGAGGTCTAGATATAGAAACGCTGTAGACCAAACTCATCTTTGTCATTGCCAGCAGGAGCACTTCCTTTGGAGTAATACTATTTTATCATGAGCCAAACAAAACGACACAATTAAGCTAAAAACATACCAGACTGTGTATTTTAAAGGTATCAATCAGCTAATTTAAAAGAAAATTCTTTTTCTAGCTTGCTTTACTGATTCTTTTTTAGCTCTTAACATTTCTTCCCTGCCCACTCAGGAGTTGACTTTAACATTAGGTCATTGGGACAAAACAGCAATGAGGTGTGTGGGGGAGTTTGCCACCATTTACAAAACCAGTGACTCTTTTCTTCCTGAGAGCGTGGACCCTGAGTTGGAGAAGATTTCATTGCTGACTGTGCTGTGAACATATAAAAGTTTGGGATCTTCTATAATACCCAGTTTTTGAAATCTGTCCCGAGATACTCACTTAGTAATTACAGAATGAAGAAAAAAGTCTACAGACCAGCACCCTCCAAGGAAGCCATTTTACTCCTTGTGCTTATGTGCCCGCATTTTTCCCACTGAAAAAAGAAACTAAAGGGAAAAAATGGAAACTCTGAAACATCAGGGAATATTTCCTGAATTCATTTGGAGAGAAATGTTGTTGCCTGTTACCTTGGATTGTCTTGTATTGCCAGGTCGTGCATTGTCTTGTACAAGTCTTCAGAATCTCCGAGAGTCAGGGTTTCAGTGCCGATGTTAGCTTGTCTCACCCAAGCAGTAAGTCCCAAAGGTCTGTCTCCTAGGAAAGGATTAGTGCCAAGCCCTCACACTCTATTTAAATGGACAGACCTGTGCCCCACCTGCAGTAGTAGTAGTACTGCACAGACAGGAGGCTGATTTGTTCTAGTGATTGCTTTCTTTAATGAGTTCCCAGAAAATGTCTCCTATATCTTGGTATTTGGTGTTGCATAAGATGAACCTTTAGAAGGAGGGAGATTATGGAGCAGTTCGATAGGAATGACTGATAACGAGTGAAAATGCTGCTAAGCAGCCCTGAGCTGCTGCCCCTACCTGGTATGGTCTCACTGGTCATCCCAGCCAGCCCCTTCTGGAGGCTTGTGTCTGCACTGTGGAGACACAGCTCCAGCCCACAAACATGTAGTTTGTTTCACTGATACATATCAAAAGGCTTCACGAGTTAGGACAGGATCCTGACTTGCTGCCGTTTTAGAAATTAAGGAATGAAGGCAGAGGCAGGTGAACTGACTTGCTCCACGGCCCCATAAGTACTACAGGTTGAGTGAGATCTGGGACCCGGCTGTCCTCAGATTTTTGATGAGCAGCAGACTATGCTCAGCAATTCTGTCCAAGAGGAAGAAGACACATAAGCTTGAAATAGCACTGCAGTGCTTAAAAAGTCACTCATGTTACTTAGGGCACTGTGCATGTTAATTTAAGTTTTCCTTCCTGCTCTTCCCTTTCCTATAAGAGACTATTAAGAGCAGCACTGAAGTACTTACGTGGTATTTTTCTAAAGAAAACTGGTTCAGATATTGAGGTAGTCAGATATCACCCATGTCCTGCAGTTTGTGCGAGTCCTGGGAACTGACGCCCTCCCCGCCAAAGAAGATAGGTCTCCTGGCCTCCTTATCATCAGCAGAGCTAGAGATAAAGGAATTCCATGCATGAAAGGTCACCCCAGCTTAGTAACAGAGCCTCTCTCTATGGTTAATGATAAGCACTTCCAGGTGGGTTTCATTCCTTCCTTCCCATGTATCTGGCCAGGCACTCGGGGTCGTGATTCGTGCTGCTTACATTGATTACCGTGGCAATGGAGTTGACTAATTTAGATTAGATTAATAAATTCTAGCTGGTTGAATTGGATGAGAAAAATTCCCCACTTTCCCTCTTGGGTGAGTTTAGTGACCTCCAGTAGTGCTACCACACTAGTGTCTGTTAGAGAACTGTATTGGTGAGAGAAAAGAATAAAGAAAGATATTAAGGATAACAAATGAGAGAGACTGTATTACTATTAGGCTTCTCTTGATTTGAAGATCCAGGGTGGTTAGAAATTGCTAATAGGCTTTCTGTAGATATCTACTGTTGAGGGCATTTGGGCATCACGTTTTGTGGAAATTTCAGATGCAAGTTTTTGACAAAGTAAGTGTGCTTAACTTACAGGAATTCTATTTCAGAAGCAGTAGTTAGGAAGAAGGCAATAGCAGAAATTAAAAGAGAGAGGAAATTCTATTAATGCCTGTCTTTTTGGTAGCAAGTAGGTCAGTGAGCTGAAAAGGACCCTAAACAGACTTGCAGTCCTCACACAGTGAGGAAGTTGGGATGGCAATTTGACGAGGGGTTGGTTGGATAATATAATGTACAATAATAGTAGTCAGAATTGCAGAAAACATGTTTTATTTTGATTGTTGAAAATAAAGATAAAACTTGTGTCAGTCCTGCATTCCCATGCAGAGATAGCCAAACCCATTGTCTTTGGGTTTTATGGATGGAGGCACTAAAGCAGATTAATTGAGGCCATGCAGAATTGCTGCGTTGCACATGTGATTGCTGACCTTGGTGCGAGGCGCTGTCTCTTTGTGTGTCCCATGCCAGGCAGGCCGTGCCACGGCGTGGGTGGCAGAGGGACCGTGGGACGCCCCTGCCCAGGGCTGCTGTCACAGGGGGAGTGCAGGAGCTGAGGTGCCCTGATTCAGAAAGCCATTTGCGTGATGAGCAAGTGACGACACAATTCCCGCTCCCCAATGAGCGTGAGGGGAAGAGTCCAATTATTTTGCACTTAATGAGGAGGTCACTGAAAGAAGGACTGGAGTGTTTGGCAAGGCAAAATGGAAATGCTCTCTTGCTTCCATTTTGCACTGGGAAGCCTCATTATTTAGTTATGTGACTATGGTTGTAGTTCTGGCTCTTGAGGTTTGAAGTTGTTGAAAGGATGATGAGATTGTCATGGTGTATCTGGGGATCACATAAGGTAGAGTAGGAAAGAGGATGTGACCATATAACTTAGCCTTTTTTGGAAACATCCTGGGGATGATGGAGGAGTAATTGTGGGTCAGAATATGGACATGTCAGTACAGAACAAAATCAAGTCTATTATTATTAACCATTACTTATTTTAATATTTCTAAGGAAAGAAAATTTCAAACCTTGTCAAAATCTTTATGCGGACTGATGTTTATCAGATGAGGGATTCAAACAATGATATTTGGATCTAGGAAACTTGAAATGACTGGAAGAACTGAACTGGGGTGGGATGCTGGTGCAATGACAATGGGTGGGATATGCATTGGTACTGGTAAGCCAGGAATGCTCTGAGGCTGACTGGTGGGTACAAAGCTGCAGTAGGAGACCTGTCAGCACCCTGGGAAGCCAAATCTGCTTCTTCAGTGGAAAATATGGTGAGAAATCATGATTGAGCCATTTTTTCTGAAAATGCTTTGGAACCTCTAAATTTTTACTTATGTTTGGTTGCTTTGGCTTTGACAGAAGGTTTTTCACCCAAATAGACTACTTTAGGAACACTTTTAAAATCAAAAGTGTTCTCCCATTTGCCATCTCTTCCAAAATTTTTTTCCGTTGTTTAGGCTGCAAGGTGGAAAAGAACAAGAGATGGTTTGTTGCACCTTGAAACTCACTAGGTATTCTCCAAACAGTTTTAAAAAACTTTCATAAACTTGAATGAGATGCTTTAATAAAAAATAAGCGTGTGCATGCACAGAATTAAAAAGCATCCTCATCTAATTTTTTCTTTTTATTTTTGTATAAATTTACTTAACACGTAGAGAGGCAGTGAGCTGTGTACCTGTTTAGTTATCACATTAATGAAGCTCTAGGTTGAAAGAAGATGAAGTTATTAAAGTGAAGTGCTTCATGGGATTGATTTCTCTAGATGCTAACAACACAGAATTTGAGTGGAGATGACAACAAAGTAATGTCTTTGATGGCTAACATGCCAAATTAAAGAAAATGTATATAAATTAACTGAGTCATCCAGTTACTTTGCAGGCTTAGGAAGTTGTACAGACAATTTCCGGAGTCTTCTAGAGGTTTGTAAAACTAGTGATGCAGATATTAAAATAATGCAGATATTAAAATAATTTCTTGGTGTATAACAGGTTTATATTTTGGAGTGAGGAGTTTCTGAGAAAGAAATGATCCTTTATTTAATGCACAGCTCTATGGTAGAATCAGTTGCAGGAGTAATGAAAGTCAAACCTGCCAAATGACTGGGACAAAAAGCCCAGTCTTTTTCAAGGTATTGAATAAATCCATAGAAAGGTTAGGATACATTAATAAAAGATAAAAATTAAAGAAATTAGGGGTGTGGATGTGGCTCTCTTGTCTCCAGAGGGAGGTGGAAATCTCTCTCTACCATAGGGTCTTGTTTCTGCAGCCCATCCTACAAAGAATTTTAGAACATCCTCATTTCACACCTGTCTCTCAGAGTAAACCTGGTATTTTGGACTGTCATGTTTATGTGTCTCAGTGGCTTTGGAAGTACCACAATGAATTTACAATAAAAGGGAAGTGCCTTTTCCTTCCCTGCTCTGTACCCCTCTTTACTGGTGCTTTGTCTTCAGCCTGGGGTGGTACCATCCAAATGAAACATCCCTAGTCTGTCATGGCATGAGCTTCTTTGCATCAGGTTGCTGGGTTTTCCCTGTTGTAAGCATGGAATGGTGTTTTTGCACAACCATGGATTTCATGTGTGCAAATACAAGTGAAAAACTGGCCTAATAAAATCTCTAGTATGAGATGTCTGAGACAAATTTTAGCTTTGCTATAAAATCAAAGCCTAAAATTGAAAGGGAGAAACACTTGGCATGTTCATGAAAATTAAGCGTGTGAAACTGGAGTGTGTGATATTGCTGGTTTTGTAGCACAGCTCCAGAACTGTTTCACTTCAGGAGTCATCAATCCAATAGATAAAAATCATTATATTACATGGTTTGGTGTGGATTTTATTTTGATGGTCTATGCGTATTTCTAATGCAAGTCCAGGTTGCAGTTAGGCTGGAGTATTCCTTCCCGTGACCATTGCATGGTTTTGCCTTTCATAGCTTTAGCAAGTCAATGGTTGAAAAGAGTCTGGAATATATTTTGGTTGTTTTTTTCTCTCTTGCTTTTTGTACAGTAAAAGTATAAGCTGTAATTTGTGATCTTATTCAGTCATCTTTGAAATGAATTTTTCAGGAAGTTTTTAAGAGATTGAAGGTTTTTCTCTTCACCTATTTATAAAACGTATGAGAAACCAGGTCACAGCCACCTCTTAAAATTTTCAGTTGAATTTTCTTTATTTGGATTTTCTGATTCATTTATTACTCTTTATTTCTTATGTATTTAGTTATTTAGATTTTCAGATCGTGTCAGGTTTTTTTTTTTTTAGTTTGGTTTTGCTGTTGCAGCATGTTGAATGTGATATATCTGGCCTAAGTTTTTGAGGAGACAAGGAGGTGACTTTTGGGACCTTTTTTATGTATTTCTGTGGTGGCCTCAGATTAATACATTTTTTTATTACTTTCTGGAAATAGAAATATAGAGAGATAATACACCTATGGAGAAGTAATATCCGTCTGTAAGGAGGTGAGTAGGGAAAATACGCAGAAATGGAATATGTATTAGTTTACATTTCCTTCTGTATTTTGAGCTTTAAGAAGCGATAGGGCAAGCTGTTGTTGCAAGCTGCTGTTGCAAGCTGCTGGTTAATATGATATTTTTAAGGTCTGTATTCCATTGCAATCAGGGAGTCTTGCTCCACATTCAAGTTGCTAATTCTTGACACACAGGATATTTTCCTTCTCATTAAAATGTATTTATTTATTTTGCAGTGAAAATATCTTGCTTAAGATGCTTCTTTTGATCTTTAGTAGTGTCACAGACTCAGTAAGACTGCAAGCATAAAGTAGTGTTTATCTCATTTCACTTCTACATCCCTGTTAATTGGACCTGAGTAATATAACCTCATTGCAATAACTGTTCTAGTTTGCCAAACCTCAATATGATGTCCAGAAAGATTCAGGTAATATTAGTGCTTGGAAATTGCTCCCTGTCTGTAATTGGAAGGCTTCTTCATGTGTTTCTGTGATTTTATTTGCATTTATTGGGTTTTAGGCCTTTTCAGAAATATGGGGAGGGGGAAAGGTACAGTGAGAAGTACAAAGTTTTTGCAAAAACAATTTTTTTTTAGCTTGAATTTGTAATATCGCTTAGGTTTCTAGGGCAACAACTTAATGTAATGCAGATCAGCAGCTGAAATGCTTCTCCTAGCAGCTGGAGAGTGAAGTTAGCAGGACCCACGGTCTGTTCTGCAGCTGATACTGGGAGCTTTGTGGCTGGTGGGGATTGTCCCTGAGCTGCTGGTGCCACTCTGGGGAGCACCAAGCAGCACTGGGTGATACTGGAGCTATCCTCAAAGAGAGGTGGTAATGCAGGATGCTGCAAGTTCAGGGGAGCAAATAAAATCAGATTTCTTATACCTCCAGCTCAGGAGGAGCTTTGAGAGGAAGGAGGAGGTGACAAAGTGAGCTTTCCCCAGAAACTTGGATTGCGGAGGAATGTGAAACTTCACAGTTTTCTCCCATCTTGCTCTTGAAAGTTAACACAAGAGATAGGAGTGGGAGACAGTTTTCTGACAGGAATCCCAGATTCTTCATCCCCAGAAGCTGAGATGGTGACGTGAAGCTGGGTACTCAGCAGAGAGTTACCCGCAAATTTTGTTGACTGAGTTAAATCCTCCAGCAAGCAGGTGTCGGGTAAATGTTTTGATTCCTTGCAGTATATATTTGCATATTTGAAGATTTCTGGTACTTAGGACTCATTTTAGTTTGCCCAAAATTTAAAAAGAGCAAACTGGCAGGGCCCTTAATTTTTATGGGATCACTCTGTAAGGGTTTTGAGATGCATGCCCCAAGCTGGGCTTGCTGTGAGGGTGATGAACATACAGGTCCTAACCATTGGCATCTTATGGATAGCCGTAGTCACACCTCAGACTGCGTGAAGTGTCTTTAACTGTCACTGTCTCATCATCTCCAACCCTGAACCCATCCAGCCCTGAAGTTCTCTACCAACACCTCTGCTGGGTCCCTCTTGCCCTCCCCAGCATGGGTGTGGCTTCTTGACCAGGGTGTGTGGGTGTTGGAGTCAGGGGTCAGGCTGTAGCAGCAAACAACTCTGGCCTTTACAGAAGGTCCTATGAAGTGTTTTAGAGCTCTAATGAAATGTCGGGCTTCATCCGTAGTGACATGTTGTTTATACAGGTTTATTTTCTTCATGCAAATATGCTGGGGGGGGGGAGGTTGGAGGAAGAGAAGACTTGCTGAGGGAGTAACGCTTGATGCCTTGAAGCATTTTTTTCCTTGATAAAAAAGCTTTTTCTATAAATTTTGGGGTTTTTTCACTTGCCATTTGGTGGGATCATGAAAGGTGGTAATATGCTCTGTGTAACCTTCTTACGTGTATTTTTGTCTGGTACACTAATAGCTTCATTAATACGCAAGGAAAAGCAGGTTTCAACTTGCTAGTTGCTGATCAGAACACGAAAGTGGTATTTTTTTCCTAAAAACTGTAATTCGAGGTTATGCATGTGCAAAAATAGCTTTAGGCTACAACAAATACTTTCTTCAGCAGGTCTAGCTCATTTTATTGACATATTGTTTTGTAAACTGTGGGTGACTTGCATTGTTCTCAACCAAAATAACTTGCATCAATCAACATAAGAGGGTGATTAATTTACATATTTTCATTGTGGAAATGATCCAGACATTTTTTATTTACAGTGCTAGACTTGAGAGAGGAAAACTGAAATAGAATTTTGGGTTTGTAGTTTGTTTTTAAGTTGATCTTCATTTCTGATTGTGCTGGAGAAACCATTGTGACCTTCTTAAATTTGAACTTGGCGTTGCATTGAATGAAAATAAAGCAAGACCTATTTCATCACTGTGTGGTACATCAGTACAGCCTTAATGAGATGAGGAGAGGGCAGCTATTGCACGCCATAGCAAACTGCAGTCCAAAACACTTGCTAAGAACAAATGCAAGAGTTCACTATTTCTTTTCTCTATGAGAAGCTGAAGCCAACAGAGGAGACTGTGAGAGACAGGGAGTTGGGTGAATTTTTTCAGGGTGTGCCTGGCAACTCTCTGCATGCCACAGGTGAATGAGAATGTGTAGCATATTGTCTTTGGATAGGCAAGGGCTGGCTCCTGTTTGTATGAGGTTGAAGAAGGTTTTAGAACTGTCTGAGCTTCTCTAGTCAATTGAAGTATAGTTAAAACACCAGTTTCTTAATCTGGTGAAATGCAGAGAATGGAGTAGTTACCACTTTCCATGGATTGACAGGAAGTGGCTTTTGGGGGAGTGTGAACTTGTGTCTCCAAAGGTTTACCTCTCCTCTGCATCCTGACTATTCTGTCTGCTTCATTGTTAATAGCTGCCTTTTTTTTTTTTTTTTTTTTTTTTTTTTTTTTTTTTTTTTTTTTTTAATTGCCATGGGGTGATGGAGCAATGAGCCAGGAAGCTCAGTGTGTCTCCACATAAAGAGATACCACACACAGGCTATTCAGGCAAATCCATTTTACCTATAGTGTCCTTAAGAATAAATTCTTGGAGTATTAAACCTGAGATGAGATAGTGCAAAAGAGTCTTCATTTTATGTTATGAATCCTCTGTTACAGTGCATGGTCTGTTACCAGCATTGCCACTGTGACCTTAATTCCTCACTTTAGGCACCACCTGAAGGGATAAATAGCACTGGAGGTGAGAAACCTTCTCCTTAAGGCAGGGCACCAGTAAGAGTTGTCTGACATCAAATAAGGATATCTTAGGGGAAAAAAACAAACAAACCAACCACATTTGTTTCTTGCTGTTTGTATTCTTTAAGCCTGATTCCTGATAGGGTTTTTTGAGAAATTGCCCATGAACAGGGGCATTTAAACTGATGATGTTGGCATTTCTAGTGGATTTCTAGTGGTCAGTGTTGCATCACTGGTGCCAGTTTTTTATCGTTCTGTGAAAGAGATGGCTGCTGTGATTAAACTATTGTCACTATAGAGATGAGGACTTCATCAGGTTTTCTGGGTTCAAGTTCTAGTACTGAGATGAGGTGCACAACAGTACTGCTTGTGCTGGCCAAGCATAAGCAGCTTCTCTGTGACCACTGCTGGGAAGCAGCAGGTTGGCCCAGCTCACTGGTACCAACCCTAACTTCAGAATAAGCCTCCTGCTTGCTTCCAATCCTATGCCTCACTCCTGTGCCCACACAGAAAACCCCTCCTTGTGTGCAGTGGTGTTTTCAAGCTGGCTGTGCTGGTGATGGCTCAGTGCCCATGTTCTGCTTTCACTCAAGCTGGTAACCCTCCCGCTTTTCATGGACTACCAGTAAGCTCTCCAAAGCTTTCCTGCATTTTTCCCTGGATATGTTAAAGAGTGAATGCATTTCCTAGTTTGCTGGCAAAGAATTGGAGAAGTGTTTGACCCAGCAGTGAAACTCTTCATGACTATTCACTCGGGGACCTGAAAGGAGAAGGAAACTACAAAAGGTTGTATAGACATACAGTCATTGTGAGTGTTGGCAGCTTGGCAGGACCAGGTGAGTCCCAGGTGCTCTTACCTGTCTTAACTCTGCTGGGGCATGTCAAGCTGATGGGAGAAATGCAGCTGGGCTTTCAGTAACTTGCAAAGATGGAAGTCAAACTTTACTCTGTAACAGTCCAGATGTGTTCTGCTTTCCTTCCTTTCCATAAAACCAGAAGTGTCAGGATACTGCAAGTCAGATGAGATTTTTTGATTCAAGCCTGTTTTCTCAGCCTGCTTACTTTGAATCAAGTGATGTAGGGGCTTGAACTTGGACTGTCCTTATACCAGGTCAGTACATTTGTCTTTGCTCTGTGCTTAATTGATGTGATCTGCAAGCAAAAGAGAATTGGTGAGTTAATCTAGTGAAAGCCTGTTCTCAGAGCTTCAATTTTTAATCTCTTCCTGGAAGACAAGTGATGGGTGCAGTAGATGATGCCAAATACAGGGACCCAAACAGTACTCCCACACTGGCAGAGCACGTTATCCTACCCTTGCTCTTTGTAATGACTTTATGCATTATGAAAATTCATGAGGATTTTATTTTCCTTTGGGTTAAGGAATTATCTGATCAGCTGTCTGTCATTCTGAGAGTGTCTGGATGCTGACAGTGTCTGAATGCAGTCTGTATTCCCCTTCCATCTCAACTCCTTTTAAAAGCTTCTGACTGGTATCCATTGTCCTGGCAGTGTTCATGGGCTCTCTTTGGAGGGCACGCAAATGACTGAGGCCCAAAGCCAACTGGTGCAATGCTCAATGAGCACTTGCAATGCTTAAATAGGCATGAAGGCTGGAGCTGTGTTGCCTAAACAGAGATATCTGCTGCCATGTTAGGAGTTTCAGGGTAGTACATTGCTGTTGGTTCAAAAGGGCATGGATCTCTCAGCTTCCAAGATGCCTCTTGGGTGCCACCATGCCCCAGTGACTGCAGATGAAACTCTTGTAGGCTTCTACGGGAGTTAATTAAGTGATAACTTGCTGTGTGAGGGGGATAAGCAGTGTGATGCTTCACAGGTTTTTATACTTTCCTGGTAAAATGGCAATTTATTTGATTGATTGTGCTAGTTCAATATATGATAGACTTGTAGAATGGCATGGGTTGAGAGGGGCACTGAAAGACCATCTAGTTCCAACCTCACCCTGCCATGGTTAAGGACACCTTCCACCAGACTAGGCTGCTGAGAGCCCCATGCAGGCTGGCCTTGAACATTTCTAGGGGTGGGACATCCAGAACTTGTCTGAACAACCTATCCAATATTAGCAATACCCACTTTTAAGGAAGTTGGAATATTGGGTTTTTTTAGGAGAAAGTGCAGTAAAGACAAGTTAAAGGTTGCAGTGTGTCCTGGTTTAGAAAGACAGGTATCTGCCAGCGAAAGCTGGGATTTCCCTTGGAATAGAGAATGTAAACCCCCTCCCCCAAATTATAATTTTGCAATTAGGGGCTTTCAGGCAAAGATTTGGGAATAGGAATAACAGTTCTTTACTAGGAATATTAAAAATACAAACGTAGTAGTACAGAAAGAGAAGCAAACAAAGCAAACAAAAACCCCAGAAAACCCTGACAGAGTCAGGGGCGTGACCTGACACTCTGTTGGTCAGGGTGTTAGAAGCAGTCCAGATGAATCCTCCTGGAGTAACAGATGCAGTTCTGTGGAGTAGAGATGGTCCTGTAGAAAGTCCAGTGGTGGTGAGATGGGTCCAGTGTTCCTCTGGGGAATCCAGTGGAAAACAGGCTGTCCTGGTGTTCCCAGGTCTCACTTTTATCCAGGTAGGAATGCCAGGGCCCCCCTTCACTGGGTGGAGCATTTGACAATGGAATGATGTAATGTCTCATGTCATTGGTGAGCCTTAATGGCCCATTATGAACAGATACCCCCTGGAGGGAGGATGGGTGGTGAAAGAGATAAGGAACACTGACCCCCCCCCCGTTTTGACAGCTGGGCCATTATCAGAAAGCATCCACCCCAAAATTCGTGTTTGGCCACCTCTGTTTTGTTCAAGCACCCATAAGCACCCAGTACCTAGTCTCCTAGCAACTTTATGGGGAAATATTCTCTAAGTAAAACGAACAAACCTAATCCCCAACACGGTGTAATAAAACAAATTAACTGTAATAAATTTCATTGGGATGTGCTTGTGTCTAGCTTTTCAGTAGTGTACATCATAGCAGGACAGGGGGTCAGCATTGCATTGGCATTAGGCATGCATTGACAGGTTCCACTATTTTAATTTGTCCACTGTCATGTCTTGCAAACTTATCTCTCCTCTCATGCTATCTGGTGCATTTAATAACCGGATATTGTTAAAGTAAGTCTCAGGAAAGGGAAGAAAATAAATGAAAGGAGCTCAAAGACTAAATAAAGGAAGAATCCAACTTTCCCTAGGGTTTGGGGGTTTTTATTGTTTTTTTCTTTTCCCCTTTTGAAGACTATTAAAAAAAACCTCTACCCTAATATGGCACTATAGCAGGCATTTTGCATCTGGCCCCATGAGAATCCATTTCTAAACAGGTAGAATATGCAAATAAATACAAATACTGACTAGGATTCTCTAACTGTCTAGGATTCCCAAAGTGATTCAAGCTAAGGGGTTTTTTTGCCTTTTTTTTTAACTGCACAAAACTCTTTCAGCTCACAGGATATACCTGTTTTCACCCTTCCTGATTGGGAACGTATGTTCTTCCAAATACCATTTACAAAATATTTCCAAGTAAGACTATGGATCTTTCCTGGGATCTGTACTTTTCCACCTTACATTTATATATATTTTTATAGACAAAAAGTACTGTAGCATTTAAAACCAGTTTCAAAGTTAGTGGCTGAGCATAATGATCTTAGAAATCTTTTCCAATGTAAATGATTCTCTACTTTTATTCTTTTGGGGGATTCAGTTGTTGCTGGGATTCCATGCGATGTGTAGGGTTTTTGAGGAGGAAAGCAATGTAGCTGTCACTGCCATGGAAAAGGAGGAGGAGCAGGAGAACCTCGTAGGGTGACTCCCCATTGCAGCATGGAACAAATTCCTGACCAGTTTGGTTACTAGAGCAGTATTCCTGGGATGCCTCATGCAGAAGGGAATGTTTTTGCCAGTCTTCAGAGAGGAATTGTGCTTCCCTTGAATTCTCCTTGGCATCAGTCATTCATCTGACCCTGAAGGGCTGTTTTTGACAAGTTCCTTCATATGCAAGGGCAACACGAAGCTGGCTGGGTTTCAGCAAACACTGGTGCTGAGTGGTGCTTGTGTTGTGTATATAAAGTTGCAGAACGCTTTCAGGACGAATAGTCCACGGCAAAGCTGTTTTAATGAGCTGGAATGCCAATTGTAGCATATCCTACCCAATCTGGCAGCATTCTACTGAGCTGAAATACCTTCTTTGTTCTTAAAATAGCCCCCACTGATTCAGATTTTAATTGCAGATATTACAGCTGTCAAAGGAGAGGAGAGGTGACCAGATGATTGTGTTGATAGTATAAATGGAAGCTGGGGATATGTCGAGTTCCAGCCTTTAGATATTCTTTCATTTAAGATGTGTCTGTGTGCTGCAGTGATTACATGGGACAGAGGCTCTCTCTGATATTAAGATGAACCTCAAGTGCCCTATGCCTCATTATATCCACCACACTGACTAAACTAGTCTGACAAATAAGCATGTAGGATTACAAGGATTTCATCACTAGTAATTGTAACAAATAGGCATAGATGTTAAATATATTGGTTAAAGCCTGAATCTTGATAAATGCGGATGGAATTTACTAACACGCTGAGAGGCTGTGATTCAGGAATTCATTTAAAATAAAACAGTAACTAAGGAGGTGAATAAAATAAAAGAATTTAAAATTTGGGGCACCAGAGTGCATGATTGCATTGCCTATCAGTCAGCATTGGTGAGAACTCTTCTGGCTAAGTGAAATAAATCTTTTCAACACTAGCGTGTCAGGAGCAGTTTTCAGCTGAGAAGGCTGCCATGTTGCTGTTTTCATTAAAAATCAAATTCTCTTAACTTTTTCAAGTTAATGGATTACCTTATGGAAAGATGCATGATAGTTTGTCTTTGGTTTGTATTTCTACATTTCTGGTGCTGAGGATGGATTTTTAGCTGGATGGAAAGGTGCCTGGCAGGTTCCTCAGACTGCAGGAAAACATCGTGGGTGTAGGGTGAGACTATCCTCCTTAGGTGATAATGGACGTGGGAAGGAGGGGAGAAAATAGCAAAAATCTCCATACTGAGTCTGAAGCTCAGTGCAATGCTGACTACACAAACTGGCACTGTGATTCTGAATTTGAGCCTTTCACTGTTCTGGACAAGAGTAGGAAGTCAGCTCTCAGAGGGGAGAGGGAGCTTCTGCCAGCCTTGGAAGATTTCTGCGGGGAATCTCAGGGAATTATGGTTGATGGTAGCACACCTTAGCAATCTTCTGGGGTCCACCATTGTCCCAGTGCTGGTGTTATGTAAAAGTTTCCATTGCATCTCTTATGCTTCGTATTAATCACCATTAGCTACACATTCACACAATGAAATATCAAGTGAGGGGCTGATACTTGCTGCACCTAATCCTTACACATGATTAGGACTTTTTTACCCCTTCCTGTTGTGAAAGGTACTATAATTCATGGCTGTTGAAGGTTTAATTATATCTTTGCAACATTCAGACGTGCCTGAAGGGATTTTGCTGAAACTTATCAACCACAAGAAAAGTAAGATACAAGATGGAGAACGTGATTTTGTCTGCATGTTTTGCTTGAAGTACTGAAGATGGAGAGGCAGATTGTTGCTTCAGGAGAACTAAAACCTTTTTCTTTTACTTTGGTGCATATTGCTTTGTAAACACAGTAATAAAATAATTTTCAATTTTTTTTTTCTTCCCCTGTATGTGTGTTGGGGATGTTCTGCTCCAAAGATACTGGCCTGCATCACTACATTAATTATATAACTAAAGAAAATGTTGGTAATGGACGCTGCATTGTGTGAGTAGAGAGGTGTGTGATTCCATTGGGTGCCATGTGATGCCTGTCCTGATGGCAGGATACTTAACTCCCACTTCATTTTGTTCCTTTGCACTTGGTTGATGTGGAAAGAGAAGTAAGATGAGCTTTCTTCTCTTAAAAATTCTGACTGTCTTATTAAAAGTTTTTCAAAAGTGGGAAGCAAAATCGTTTTAAGGTTACAAGAGCCATTTGAGATGACTTGCAGCCTCACCCAGGAGTGGAGAACAGCAGAAGGTGCTGGTAAACTGGTAGTATATTACTGGCAATAATTATCTTGAGCTATCCTGTATTAATGAGGTTTGAAGAATGACTGTGTAATGCTTTCTGGTTGTCTTGTGTTTTGGCAGCGTTTTTTTCTTTTTAAATAAGTTCACAGTAAGTTTTAAAACACTGTGGCAGGGCCTTATCATGACATTGATTCAGGGAAATCTTTCAGTGGAGGTATCAGAGGTTTCACTTCTCTGAAGACCTTTACAAACCCAGCATTTTATTAACAGCGAGTAGCAGACATTGCTCCATATCCTTTCTATTGCTGTGTGTGTTCCACTCACCTTTGCTGGATGGAAAGTGGGAGGAACATCTCAGCATCTCATATTGTTTACATCATTTATGAGCAAATGATTTAAAATCAAAAGCTTTGGAGGAGGTAATGTGAATGAAAATTGGGAGCTTAAGAAAATTACACCTGGTGACCAAACCCTGTAATTTTGCGTGCCAGAAAGTAGGTGTTGTTTTTCAGACAACCTGAAAAAACCAAAACCCTACATCCTACTCTCAGATGGATTAGAAAGTAGCAATGAAAAAGGTATTTGTTCATGGTCTGTTTGTACTGGTATGGGGAGAATATTACTAAGAATAGGTGGTACTAGCAGCACTAAAGGAAATAAGGCACACTCAAATTTTTCTTTTCACAGTGGGTGCAATTAATGATTAGGAAGAGCACATCCAGCTACTTTCACAACTGGGTGCCTCTCTGAGAGGTGGTGTAGCTCAGTTCAGAATGGTGCACTGGATCTAGGAGCCATTTGGCCTGAACTGAGCAGTCAAGCAGTATGCTTTTGACCTTAAGTTCTGTAAGGCACTCAAATAACTTGCGTGTGTATTTTCAATACATTCATTTAAAAGGTTTTTTTAATAGTTCTAAAATGGGAATTGTCTCATCCTGAGGAGGTGTTTAAGTATAAAGTGATGAATATTGCAGTTTTACTTTGAAGTATTTTTTAATACCTGCTTGTCCCCAGCATGTTCAGTAGTACTGTTTGCTTTGCTCCTTGACCACCAGTTGGACTGCTGGTGGTATCCCTTGCATTAGTGTGCTGGATAAACACTTGAGGTGCACTCTATGAGGAAAAAGCATTTTGCATTCAGGTGTTTATTTAATGCAAAGTGAGGCTGAAAGATTAATCAGATAATTACGATAATAGCATAGTGTTCTTTTTAAGAAAAGGATTGTGGAATACCAAGTTAATATTGCACAACACATCCCTATGCGGGAAATGGAGGAGGAGTTCTTCAGGGACTCTGCTACCCTCAGTAGGTATCAAACCATCAAAATATTAAAGTAGCTTTCAGTGCATGTGGATAGTTAGGTGCAGTGTTTGGTGGGAGTTATGACTGTTTGTTATTCTATAGTCACAGGAGGGAAAAGAAAACATCTAAAGATCAATCTATTTTTGTAAAACTGGGAAGAGACTTCCATTCTTTTTCCCCTTTCATTTAATTTAATATTATATAGAGATGCTGGATGAGGCTTGCCTTGGAGTTAAAATAATAGACCCCCATTTGTACTGGGTTTTAGTCTGTACAGACTTGAAATTTTCCCCTGGGCTGCAAGGCTAGGTGGTAAATGATAATGCAGGGAAATACTGTCAGCCCTCAGGAAAGGCTGCCTGGCCAGCTCATCCTTCCCAAAGATGGACAAGATTTGGGATCTGAAAATGGCCAGGTCTCCGTGAGCCTGAGTTCAGGCCTGCCCAGACAAAGGAGAGGTATTTTTGCTTCGCAGAAGCTGTTGTGGCAGGAGCGTGTCTGTGCAGATAGGCTGAGCTCACCCTCTTCAGCCAGTGGACTTGCTGTGGTCTGGAGGATGTGTCAGTGGGATAGCAGTGGCCTATACCTGCCCAAAAATGCCATGAGGTGATGTGGGCAAAAGAGCTCCTGTTGCAGGACCAGCTTTCTGGAGGAAGCTCAGCTGTCTGGTGTGAGCTCTTATAAGGTGCAGATGCTGCACAGCTGGTTTGGAGATACTAATGTGAGCTCTCAGCTGCTTAGCCCAATTGGTGTGCTTGAGGTTAGGCTCAGACCCCATACTTGGGCACCCATTACGTTGTTTCAAAACTGTGCTAAGCTACAATGTTCACAGCTTCTCTGATCAACATCTTCTAGTTCTACTGCTCTCAGGACTTTTTCCTAACCCAAATTTACGCAAACAAATCTCTCCTCTTTTAGTGTGAAACTGTTCCCACTTATCTGATTACTGTCCATCCATGTAAAAAGTTACTGTCCCTCGTTGTTATAAGCCCCCTTTAGGTACTGGAAGTCTGCAAAGAGATCTCACTGGAGGCTTCTCTTTTTGAGGCTGACCCAACTCTCTAAACCTCTCTTCATAGCAGACATGCTCCAAACCTCTGATCATTTTTGTGACCCTTCTGTGTTCTCACTCTAACAGGTCCGCATCCTTCTGGTAAAATCCCAGAGCTGGATGAGGTACTTCAGGTGGGGGTCTCATGAGGGCAGAGTAGAAGGGGGAGGATTGACTCTGTCAACCTGCTGGTCATGCTTCTTTTGATGCAAGCCAGGATACAGTTAGCTCTCTGGGGTGGTTGTGGCATTAATGTAAGGGCACAGTCATTTACATACCAAAGGAGGCAGAAATGGTCTCAGCATGGTAAAAGGTCTTCAAAGGCAGAGAGGGTGTGCAAGAAACTTCAGTGCAATAATTTAGGGATAGTTTTCCTAGCAATTTCTGAGGGGAAGGAGGGTGAAACAGAGGTTCTGGGAAGGTGTGTGGGTTGGTGCCATGCTGCCCTGGAGAGCTATACCTCAGTCCCTTGCAGCAGCTGGAGCCTGGCACGGCAGAGGCTCCCTGGTAGAAGACATGGATGCCAGGGCAATAGCTGCTGTGTCAGTGTTAGTCACACAGCGTGTGGCTGCCTGGGCTCCCTCTTGTCATCGTTGTGAAGCTGAAATTCAGTGGCAGTTTCACAATGGCACAGTTCCCCGTGCAAGGGAGGGAAAGTAGGTCACAGACTGCCCTGCCGGCATTTGTTTGTGCGGCTGTAGGGCCGTGCTGAGAGCTGAAGGCACTGAGGATCCAGCAGCCAGAATGTGTTTCTCACCCCTTTCCTTTGTCTCTGGCATAGAAGTTGATGGGGGAAGAGGTGCTGGAAGGCTTGGTCGACTTTCCTACGATGGTTACTACTGTATCAGTAAGTCCCAAAGGTTTTTGGTATAACTGGGCACCAAGCATTGTGTGGGCTGGTCAGATTGCCCATGTGCCAAAGAGGAAATGCTTCATGTGGAGGAGCTACAGCATAGATAAAGCACATGGAGGACTTAAAATTTTGGCTGCTGAAGTGTGTGCTTAGTATCTTTGTGTCTGAATGCAGAAAGTGCTTCAGGATACCAATATAAGACCTTCCAGCCCCAGAGGCAGTGACAGCACAGCAGCACCTGCATTTCAGCAGGGATACTGCATGGTGAGTGGACACACCCTGCACTTCCGTTTAAAGCTGTGGTAAGCCAGTTATCTGAGCATTGGGAGAGAAGCAAACAACAAACCCTGTAACTCAAACTTGTATAGCTTGAAGCTTTAACATGACCAGAGTGTTGCAAAGACTGCGTTAATGCATTTGTTGTACAGATAATCAGAGAACTGTCTGGAAAACCCTTGGATGCATGGCTGGAACTGAGATCGGCATTCACGTATCAGCAGTTGGAGCTCAGAAGAGTGGAGGATCTCCAGCCACACTGAGCTGTGTTCCTGTGGAAAGGTTTGGGGCTGGTGCCCCTGGACACTCCTCCACCTGTGCAATTGTAGAAGTGGACAGACTGTTTATCCTTGCCCTAGCTGGAGCAGATGGGGCCTCCCAAGTGGCACAAAAGGGAGCGAAGATCAGGTTCTCCTCTTAGTGCTAGCCTCCCAGTATTTTCTTGGGGAAGTTGGAAGTTTTGGTGTAATACAAAACAGGGCCAGGGAGAAATTCAGGTGTCTCTCCTATGTTTATTCAGTATTTTTCCATTTTTTTTCATTTGGCTCAAATATGAAAACTACTTAAGAAATAAAAAGAAATCTGCTTAACTGGCTTCCTTCGGGGGATGTCACTGGGTGTTTTGAGGACTGTCCATCATTTACTAAAAAGTTAACTTGAAACATTGTAGCTCTTTTGACCCCCACAACTCTTCAGCTGTTGCTTAGCTACCCCTTGGCAATGACCTTTTGCAACAGAAATGATGTGAGCCTCCAGGCTGAAAAGGAAAGAGCACAGAATACTCAAAGTCTTTACCCTGAGCTCAGTGTTTTCTGTTCCTGCCAGGAGCTCCTACATTTTATGCATGACTTTGTAGAATCACAAAATCGTAGAATCATTAATGTTGGTAAAGACCTCTAAGATCACTGGCTCCAAACATTGATCCATGTCCACCACTGAACCATGTCCCTAAGTGCCATGGTTACACATCTGTTAAATCCTTTCAGGGATGGTGAATCAACCGCTACCCTGGACAGCCTGTTCCATCCTTTTGGTGGAGAAATCTTTCCTATCTAACCTCTCTGGGTCTTCTGAGACTTTTTTCTCTTCCATCACTTATTACAACAAAGAATAGACCGACCTTCACCTTTCTAGAATATCTGTCCAGGTATTTGTAGAGAGCATTTGACAAAACCGTCAGAAATTTTGAGTGCTAATTAGTGGGATTCTATTTTAAATGTAGGCTGTGAATTCTTTAGTTTCTGAGCTATCGTTGCCTCCTAGTTGGTTCCTCTGTGGAGTTTTGGTGCTATCAAGGTAAAAGTATTGCCTTTCTGCAGGAAGTCAAAGCTGAGTATACCAACCTTCCCTGTTGTTTTGTTCAGAGAAGCAAATAAAATACATATGGCAAGCAGTATGGCACTCCTTCAGTCATGGCCCAGGCATTGCTTGGTTTGGTGGTCCTTGTGTCCAGAAAGAGTCTCAGAGGTTCTTCCCTGCAAGCCATGGGCAAGTGCTCCTCAGTGTTGGGGTCACTGGCTTCACAAACTGCTATTTCCAAGGCCTGGATTGAGCTCTGTGGGATTTTGCAAAGAGAAAGGCAGTCTGTAATGTGTTTTTTATTTCTTTTTTCCATTTTCAACTTGTCATATTCTGAAAAATAGACCTGAATTACAAGTACTGTTTTTATCAGTCTGGCAGGTCATCTTTAGAAAGAAGGAGGAAGTTAGTCCATCCTGCATCCTGTACATTTCATTGAAATTACAAGTACCGGTGCACTAAGAACTCCAAGTCTGAATTTTTTTAGTTTGCTTAGCTTTCAATAATGCTTCTGAGGTAGATTCAACCCATAACGTGCATTTGTGTCTCTTGTTCTGTTACATCATGTTCTGAGCATGGCAATCTTATTTCTTTTTCTGGGAGAAAAAGAGTGGATTTTTTTTTCAGTGGAATTTAACTCTAATTCCCAGTCAAAGCCAGCTCAGCTGTGCAGGTATATATGGACACAGAAGGACCAGTAGTTACAGACCCAGACAAACAGCCTCTGCAGCAGAGAAGGCAGGAGATGATCCTAATGTTGCAGATTTGGCATCTGAAAATAGGCTCCCAATACCTGAATACAGAACAGGACAGCTTTATTTTGAAGCCCAATGTCAGAAATCTTCAGCTTGTGTCAAAACCCGTGAAGGGAAAAGACAGAGACTTTATCCCAGCTTTCTGTAAGCTGTCAAAAATAGGATTTCATAATATGGATGCCATAGCCTACGCTACATTTTTTGGATAGGTTATGTAAAATCTGATGGATAGCCTCCTATTCTGAGATGATAAAGAACAACCAATTGCAATAAAGTTATTGAGGAATTGATTTTCCATACCTTTGAAAATAGTCATGAGTTAATAAACTGTTGGTTAAACATCATCCCTAAGTAAACCCAAAATAAAAATTGTCTTCCCCACTGTTCATGGTGGTCCTTGCTTCACTTGTTTGACAGATTTGCTGGGTCCAAGGAACAGCAAGCTTGCTGCTTCAGATTGACTGTAATGAGTGCCATAACTGGACCTGATCTAGCAAAAATAAATATAAATTTATGTGATCATCAAAATTATGCTGATGTCAGCTTGTGTGATGAAACCTAAGAAATGCGTTGGAGCTGATTAGGTTTTTGTATCACTGTGAAAGATGCCAAAAAACATGAGTAAAGAGTTACCCTAGTTCATGTTTTGTCGGTGGGTACAAAGCAGTTTGAATAGTGAGAGAAAGCAGTCTTATTATCTTAGGGGAGTCCAGTAGTAGTTTATTACAGAAAAGGAAGAGTCAGGGGAAGAGAGGTTGTATCTTTTTTTAAATCCTCAAACTTTTACCCTGTACTTTTTCACTACAGTATTATCCCAAAAAATCAAAAGGTAGGATCTTTAGAGTTTTTTTTGTGAGGATCATATTTTTGAAGAAAGGTAGAGTTGGAAAGGATGCAGAAAATTAAATACATTAAAAAGTTCTCACTTGTTAAGCTGCTTTGCAAATAGTTTTAGAAGAGAGTAGGTAGGTTCAAATTCAGACTCTAGCCTCAAGCTGCTTAGGTGCTGTAGTGTTTGATTTCTCATCTGCTGCAGGGCAGATGGCCGGGGCACAGAATGAGTCAGAGCTTTACCTGAAATAGAACCCATAAGATCTCGGTTCTGTGAAATTAAAAAAAAAAAAAAAAAAAGTTTTGAAATCTCTATGTTGAATGGTTGCCTGATCACCTTCATTTATGAGTGATAACAGTAACACCATTGTGTTAGAGAAGAACAGCATTTCAGACTGTTGAAGGCTTGTGATGGCAGGCTGCTGAAGGCTCTCTTCTAGCTGTATGCCAAACCAGAGGGAAGGACATTGATCAGAAGCATGGCTAATAGTCCTGGCCAAAATTCCCTGTCCCTCTACAGGACCTCACAGCCCCATCTCTGCTTGGCACTCGATGGAGAGCTTCCTCTTGACCTGCTGCCTGGGGGTGCAGTCTCATGTCTCCTGCAGATCTGGTGTGGTGCTGGAGGTTGAGTATTGTTTCCTTTGTGTTAGTTGAAGTTTTTCTGTTAGGTTGCTATGAAATCAAGTGCTGGGTACTTAACCAAAACAAAGGGGTGGCCAAGCACGAGTTTTGGAGCTGATATTTTCTGATAATGGGCCATTAACGCTCACCAATGACATGAGACATTACATCATCCCATTGGGAAATGCTCCGCCCAGCTGGGGGGGACCCAAGCATTCCTATCTAAATAAAAAGGGGAGACTTAAGAACAGCAGGTTCCTGTTTTTCTACTGGATTGCCAGAGGAAGACTGGACCCATCTTGCCACCACTGGACTTTCTACAGGACCATCTCTACTTCACAGAACTGCGTCTGTTACTCCAGAAGATCATCTGGACTGCTTCTAACACCCCGACCAACAGGGTGTCAGGTCACATCCCTGACTCTGCCATGGTTTTCTGTTTGTGATTTGTTTTTGGTTTTTTGGTTTTTTTTTTTAATGTTTATTTTATTTTCTGTACTATTACATTTGTATTTTTAATACTCCTATTAGGAATAGGATTGTTATTCCTATTCCCAAAACTTTGCCTGAGAACCCTTAATTGCAAAATTATAATAATCTGAGAGAGGGGTTTACATTCTCTATTCCAAGGGAACTTCCAACTTTTGCTGGCAGATACCTGTCCTTTCTAATCAGGACATGTGGAGATGTCCTTTTGGGTTACACTTAAATTTGCATCTTGGGCACTGTTACTGTGGGTGTGAGTCACTCCGTGCTCAGAGGAAGGGGATGTGCTCCTGGGCCAGAGGAGTCCCCAGTTAAAGAGGAGTACAAGTCTCTGCAAGTGAGCTCAGTGAATGGTGAAGGAGGGAGGATGCAGGAGAAGGGCATGCAGGGCTGGCAAGTGTGTGTGTTGCAGTTTTGAGGTGTCAGGTAAACTCTCAGGCTTTCAGAGGGTAAATCAAGGTGGTGACTGGTAGTGCGTTACTTTCCCAGCTGTAACTTGCTCTGTATAGCTGCCCTAGTAAATACATATCCCTCTCTCTGGAGAGCTGGCAGGGGGGTGACCTGCCCTTTAATCTCAATGTAGCAAAATACACAGGAGCAGTTAGGAACACACTCTGATTTCCCACCTCACATTCTTGCACAGAAATGCTTTTAATTATGTCTGGCTTTTTTTGAAAACATTTTGCTGCCCCGAGTGACCCAGGGATTAATTCTTCTAACCTGAGACGATACTAGCTGTATGGAAAGTACTGCTGCCCTGCTGAGCTGTGTGGGCTGTCCAGCAAACTGGGCTTCGTGTGGCTGAACATCAGCATTCATGAGATGGCAGTGCAGCATGAGCCAGGCATAGCAGCCTCCCCTCTCTCCCTTGTGGAGAAAGAAAGTTGGTCCCCAGCAGTGTTTTGTCCATTCTTTTGAGGCATCTTTTTTGAGGTGAGATGCATTACCTTGCTGGGGTGATGATTGCTTTTCTCTGATGAGGATGGGAACGTTGCCCAGGAGGAGCCTTAACATGGGTTGATTTTAAGTGAGAGTAGTTAATCTCTGGTTAAAAACTGTTTGATTCCTTTGTGTTGGTTTGAACATACTTCATAAAGTTGTAAAATTGTTTGGGTTTGAAAGATCATCTAGTTCCAATTCCCCCCTGTGAACAGGGACACCTTCCACTGGACCAGGTTTTTCAGGGCCTCATCCAACCTGATCTCAAATATTGCAAGGATGAGGCATCCACATCTTTGCTGGGCAACTTGTTCCAGTGCCTCACTACCCACATAATAAAGAATTTCCTTGTAATGTCTAATCTAAATCTACTCTCTGTTTAAATGGTTTTGAATTGAGAACAGGTGGATAGTTTTTTTATACAGGTCTGGGATGAGCACATGCTGAAAGTGTTGTTTCTTTACTTGGTCACCTCAGTGAGTAGAGCAGTCCCCAAAATACACTGCAGTGTAGAAGCACCTCAGCTTGCTGTAAATGGTATGTGGAGCACTAGCTGCAATTCAGCAGTGGCAGCCTGGAGCTCAGCACAAGCTCATTTTTCCTGCTGCTTGTGTGTACCAAGCATCTTGGAAAATAGTGCAGACATACTTGTAACACTTCTGGAAGAAGAGTGTTATACATAAAATTGCTCTGATTAGCTGTCTTTGGAAGTGGTGGTGATTCTCCCCCTCAGTGTTTACACCTGGTATGTACTTGGGCATGGAAGAGTTCACTTCAGAAATTAGGATTAATGGGTTGAATGTCTTAAGTTTATATAAACCCTATATTCAGTGTATTCAAAAATTTCAGTTGTTTTCTGCCCATTATTTCCTCTTTTTCAATCCATTTATTTAGTTTCCTTAAGGGTTTAGTCTAATACCAATTCCTGAAACATAAATATTAGTTTCCCTTCTTCCTTTTAGACTGTCCTAAATAAGAGACCTGATTTCATATGAAAGGTTTGCTGTAAAGGAAAACCATTCTCTTCATGGTGTACATGTATTGCTTTAGGATAAGTTGAACTTCTGCAGTTCAAGAAACAAGATTTTATTTATATTGATTTAAGGAAAAGCTTAGGGGGTTACATTTGCATATTTAATGTAGTTAGAATTTCATTTATTTGCATTTGCAATTGCTTCACCTCCAGTATTAATAAGGCAGGTGCTTTAGTATAAATAAAAAATGAAAAAAGAGAAAAAAAGTAAAGAGATTAGTGCCACAGGTTAATTTTTATATAAAGGTAATGACTTCCAGCCATCATAGTAACACTCAATATTCCCCTAGTGATACCTCGAGTCAGGAAAGAAATTAACTTCTGTATATTAAGTTAGCAGTGGCAAACAAAATTGAAGATGAAAAGAAAATGAAGGAGAAAAGGAAAAAGGCTCAGTTCCTCAACACTGCCACAAGGAACACTCAACTCTAATTTCAAGATTTTGTTATTTCCTTTAATGCTGGACAGAAGTGGAAAATGCTATGGCAGCAGTGGGCCATATGCAAATCCCTTTGAAACTTGTGGCCCTTAGATTAGGCCTATCTTTTATTAGTGTATTGGGTTTTTTTTTTTTTGTTGTTGTTGTTTGTTTGTTTTTTGGTGGGGTTTTTTTTAGGGTTTTTGGCTTTTTTATTTTTTCCAGAAACAAAGAGGCAAGATAGGCCTGGTGAAGGGGTGTGTTACAAAACATCGGGATCTCCTGGCATATGAAGATCTGCCTTAATGCATCCTTTTGTTTTAATGGAGTTTCACTGGATGATGCAGATTAAAGCTATTCCTGTGTGGAACTACCTGAAGTTTTTTGCATTAATGCAGTGTCAAGTGCCCACTTAGGAGGAAAACCTGCAGGTGTTTCATTTTTCACCTCTGTCCCTGTGGTGTGTTTGTGAAGCCAGAAGAAGCCAAAAGAGGACAAAGACTGGATATGTTCTCCCAGAAATTACTTGGAGCTTTCCTCCCATGGAGCTAGAGTGGACTTGAGGAAGCTGTCTGATCTCCAGTAATGCAATGACTGTTTTCCCTTCTTTGGAAACAGAGCAACTCTGTTAGGGCATAGGAAGGAAGCCAAAAAGTCAAATTGGCTGAGAACAAATAATGAAATTAGCTAGTGCTGTTTCCCTGACAGAGCTAATAAATGGGGCAGAAAATCTAACAAAAACCACAAATTAAGATGGGGTTGTCTATGCTTTTTTTTTTTTTTTTGAGTCTGTGTGTGTAATATGTATTTATGTTTCTCTCTCTCTATATATAGATATATATATATATGTATTTTTATTATTATTATTTATCTGACAGTGTCATTTAAAAAGAATCGTGCTTTTGGATTTTCTGGTTTTTGCCATTGTAGATTCTTTTCCTAAATTGTTAAGAGACCTGCAAAAATAAAAGGAGCTTGGCATTGCTCTTTAAATGGGCAGGATCTTGGAAAGAAATAATTTCTCTTGTGATGCAGTTAGTTCTATTTCTATCGTTTTTAAATCTGCTCTGACCAGGAATATAGAGTTAGAGCTGGCTGTGGTTGTTAAGTGTCTCTGCAGATACCTTTGCTTGTGTTGAAGAATGGAAAGAAGGCTTAAGGGTGGATGGTCCTGTCTGTGTGTGTGTTTCCTGGAGTGGAGCTCTCCTGCTCTCAGTTGGCAGAATAGGACCTGGCATGACGAGTTAAGCAAGGTGCCTGTCCTTGGCAGGAGCGTGTTGCTAAACAAAAACCTGTTGCCAGTTGTGTACTGTGGCTTAGCAAAACAAAACAGAACGGCCCAGAGGAGTGGATGCTTCTCAGACTAGAGCTAACCACCTAGCATGAAAGTCCTGCTGTATAATTTGAGGCAGCCAAAAACTTGTGGCTGCCATTGGCTATGCAGGGGCTGAGGGCAGAAGGTGCAAAAGAAAGCAGGTGTTGCATGCACTTGGGTTTCTTCAGGTTGAACCTTAAAAATCTGTTGCTGCTGAGCACGTGGTGTACTTCATGTGAATTGTGCTACTATATGCTTGGCCCTTGGGACCGATTGCTATGTAAATGCAAATTATTTAATTAACATTATTGTTTCCGTTTGCCATAATATGATTTTTATGAGCATTTCTAGATTAAAGTTCACTTTAGAAACACGGCAATTGCTTCCAAATTGCTTGGCTGTGCACTGCATTTTAAACCCCCTTATTGCACCTTATTGCAGTAAGGAATCCTTATCATTCCTTAAGCATCAGATGAGCAGCCAGAAGAAAAATATAACCAAGATGGGTAAATATAAAACTTCAGAATGCATAACAAAAGCCCTGTTTGTTTAGACATGGCAGAACCAGTAATTCACTACTGCTAACAGGACAAAAATTATTCAGAGAAGGAACTCATGTCCTCTGGTCTTTAAATCATAAGCACAGTTTTAGATGATTTTTTTTTTCCAATCCTTGATTTCCTTCCCACATCAGCAACTCTGGTGCTTTGTCTGTAGAAGTTCTGTATTTGCCAAAAGTTACAATGGTTTTCCTTCTGTGTGGAAGATTATGACTGGAAGGTGGATGTGCACGTGGCACTGGTGTGGCGCCGGCCTGTGTGTGGGATCCTCTCCATAACTTGGCCAGGATGCTGTGGGTAGTGAGGATGGGAGCTCTCACACTCCTGGAGCTGTGCAAAGATACAGCTTACTGCCTGATGCTTTGGTTGTTCATTTCCATGGGTTGGAAGATAGCTCACAGATCAGTTGGAACACCTTTGGAATAGAGATGTATTGTTCTGGCCAGCGGTTTGTCTTGTGAAGTTGTTCATGGTGAAAAATTTGAGAGCAGTCAATCCCCCTCATTATTAATGTGCAAAAGGAGAAGTGTTGGACAATGTCACCTTGCTTTGCCTTGTGACAGAGTTTTCCTGGACTTTGCAGCTTTTACAAAAGTTACTTAAGTTCCTGCAGTCTTAAGACTAAGCCAATTACATATCAGTGCATGGAATTACAAATAGAGGAATGTTTCCATAGCCAGTTTTTTCTATCCATTTTCTTCTGTGGAATTTTAGCCTGCATTAATTTAACAAGGGGTTGGGAGATGACTTAAATACTTATTGTCTTCTACTGTTCTGTGTTTAGGGCTTGTTTGTTTTTGTTTCTTTTTGGTTTTTTTTTTAAATGGTAGCAGAGCATAAGCTTGTCGGGTGTCTGACATTGAAGGCACAAAGCAGGCAAAAGTACTCAGTACTTTCCAGCGAATGTAGAGAAATTCATGTTCAGAGGAGCATTCAGTAAGCCATGGATTTTTGCTTTGAAAGGGGAAAAAAGTGTCCTGTTACTCCCAGCCTGGTTTTGTATTGCTGGGTCTGAGCAGATGGTGTGTAGCTGCTAACATTTCCCTGCATACCTTCAATGGTCCTACACCTGTTGATATCCCTAGGAGCTGGAACTTCATTCTGGTTTGGGTCTCTCCCCATCTGTCTGTGGCACTGTGAGCAGTTGCATGGGGCTCATGAGAGTCACTGGCTATGCTGTGCTCAGTGTAAGCACATGGAGGAAAAAATAAGTGTATAATTTGCTCCTTCCACATAGTCTAAGGTTTCACTGGTCACAGATCAGAATTTGCCAATCAGAAATGGTGGTAGTAGCTGACAGCCTACCTTTAGTCTTTCATTTTCATCTACAAATTTGGTATGGTTTTTGCTCTTCCATCAGTTGACATATGCAGTGGTTTATGTTCCTGATTAATGGTTTACCTCCCTGCCTCCAAGTGCCAACAAAAATCTACATTTCAGAATTTTACCTAATACTTTTGGGTGTTGATGAGGAAATCTACATACAATTCAGCCTCTTGTACAGGGTGCACTGCTGACCTGTGATTTCTTTCTCTTCTTGGAGAGGGAAAGAGGGCTGCTTTCAAGAGCTGGCTTCAGTACAGTAAACAGAAAAGACAGGGTTTGAAGCGATTGTATTTTTTATTTTCAGTCTCTCTTAATCCTGCTTGGGGAATGGGAGAGTGAAGCATTTAATTAGGCACAGGTTAAATAGGTGGCTGGAGTGCAATGTAGTGTTGCTGTCCTTCCCTTGTCCCTGTGGCAGGGATCACTATACCTGCAGCAGCCCTAGCTCACAGCCTATCAGCAGAGTATTTCAGTTTGGAGCTGGGTGAATTAGAAGGTTCTTGTTAGGTTGGGGTGAGATTGCGGGCTGGGTTTTCTTGCAGCTACAGTGCCCTTCAGTATATTGAGAGGGACAGAATAAGGAAACAAGTGTGCGACTGTATTTTTAAATGGACTGGACATAGAGGTGGGTCCTCACTCCCCAGCCTGCACCGGGCACTGCCCTGAAGTCAAACCTCTGTGCAGAGGGGTGTTTAATATGTGCACCCATACATCTGGAGGGGGAAAAAATGCTGCTCTGTTCCCTCCCTCCCCACCTCCTCAGAGAAATTTCATTCACAGCCAAGATGTCCAATTGGTTGATTTATGGTCTGAGGGGTATTTTTTAAATTTTTTAAGGCAGGAGGAACATTTTCTGTCAGTTTGATTGATCTGTGAATAACTCTGATGTTCCAAAGCATAATGTTAATAGAGTTTGTGGCGTAAAGTCATATGAAGAAAATCTAAAAATAAAGAGTAGCTTGATTAACGTCCACAGCCTAAAAAGAGCACTGCTTGTGGAGAGGCCAGAGACTGGCAGTATTTGGAGAGGAGTTCTCTAAAAGGGGGAGCTGGAAATCACTGTGTCTGGAAATGGGACTAAATTGTCTTCAGAATAGTTTCTTTAATTGAAACCAAACTGAAATTTTTCTTCCTGGGAAAGTGCCAGTCAGCTGCAGAGCCCGTGCTATGTTGCTGGCAGTGCCTGGTCTTGGCAAGGGACAGCTGGGAGGAGAGGGCAGGAGGCTCCAGATCTGCCCACCACTCCTGGAGGCCCCCAGGGGCACTTGCAGACAAAGTAACCTGATCATTTGCATGGTGCAAGACTTTTTACTGATACACTGGTTTTTTCTCCTGGTTTATATGGTCCATGCTCCAGTGCCTGACAACTATTTCAGTGAAAACATTTTTTCCTGATATCTGATCTAAATCCTCTCTGATACAACTTGAGATCAGTTTATCTTGTCCTATCACTTTTTTCTTGGGGAAAAAAGACTGACCTCAACCTCTCCGTAACCTTCTTCCAGATAGCTGTAGACACAATTGGAGTGGTGTATCTTGGTCAAAGAGAAATCCTGTCATCTTGGTGAGCAGGATCAAGACCTGATTGCTGAAGTTGTGTCTCTTTCTCACTCTCCTGTCTCCAGAATCCAGAAGGAACATGTGCAGCAGTGCCAGGGCAAGTCTCAGCTGCAGTTGGGGCAGGTGACAACCACAGCCTGAGGAGACCTGTCACCTGATGTGCTCTCCTGGGACACAGGGAATGCATACTACATTGGATCCATGCAGAATGGCAGTATTTTGTTTAGAGCAAGCCAAAGTCTTGTGCTCTTGCCCAGAGCTGGGAAGCTGGCAGGAGCTCCCTGGTGTCTGGGAAGCCCTGTGCCTGTGAGGAGGTGCAGGCATGGCAGAGGTGCTGGATCTCTAGTCTCTAGGACTGACACCCACCCACTGGAGACCACAAACCTCTTCTACTTTCCCTTTCACTCCATGCCTACTGCTATTGGTAGCAGGATCCCACACAGCCTCCTGCAGGTTTGAGGAAGCCATCTGAACTGTTCCTGCTTATTAACAACATTCCCTACATGGCTGGAGATTGTCCTCTTGAAGTGCTTGGAAATTTTGTGTCAATGACCCTCTCTAGTCCAGATGTGAGTCCCCCTAAAGACTCTAATGAGAGATAGATTCCATATGCCATGGCTGTGCTGGCTACAATGAGAGCTTGCCATTGTCAGCTGGAAGTTTTGGTCCATGAGCCAAGGAAGAGGAAGCCCTTTTCTTGCTATTATTTTTTCCACCACCCTTGCATTCCCACTCCAGTCCATAGTTCCCTGTTGCAGTAGAACATGAAATAAAGATGCTTGACTCCAGTGAGCAGGTAGAAGACAATCAGAAGGCTTTATTTACAATTAATTCAGCTTTTTTATAACATGCTGTGCTAAAAAGGCACATTATTAGTCCATAGGATTGACGCCTCTCTCCATTGGTTAAGTAACAGAAATAACAAATAACACCTGGGAGAGCAGTTGTTATTGGAAAGGAATATTGTTTACTCAAAGTTGTTTGGGAAAAAGGAAAACTGTTGAAAAGTTTCCCTTGGGAAGAGCTTGCAATTCTCAGGCTCAGAAATACTGGGCCCACAGTTCCATTCTCTTAAAAATCCTTTAATAATTTCATCCAAATCGAGTGGGTATTTTTTTGGTTTTCTGGCTTTGGAGTTTGTTTGTTTACTAATATTCCTGGATATAAACTCTCCAGGACTAGTTGGCCAGCACTGTCAGTAGGGAAGCTATGAAGATTTTCTATCAATACTTTAAGACTATGACTTACTGGGACCATGTGGTAGAAAGCTTCATGACCTGATGACTTGGGATATCACTTTCTGTCATTCTTTTTCAACATTTCCCTGTGTTTATATGTTTTTTTAAAATAGCTGGGCAAAAAGCAAACTAAACCAACCAACCAACCAAAGGCCAGGACTGGTGAAACTCTTCACATTAGGAAGAAATGCATGTGCCTGGAAACCAGATGTGGTTTTATATGAAACAAAACAGAACAATCACAGTTTATCTGTAGGAGTCCTTTTTTTTTTTCTTAACAGATGAAACATGTTCAGTATTTAAAGACTTGTAAGACTGGTAAGGAGTCATATCTTGTGACCACAGTTTTCAATTTTTAAGACACTGTTGTAATAGTATTATGATAGGACATGTTCTCTGTACATTTCCTTTCCAAAGGAGCCCTATTCTCCATGTAAGCTTATATAAAATGAGGTCTGGAGCATCCCAGTCAGTTTGTTATTTCATGTTAATGATACCATCTGGGTAGGGAAACTCAGTCCTTGTTGGCCACTTAAAGTCTGGTTGGGAAAGCACTGGATCAAGCTTGCTACTATGGGATGGCAGTTCTGACCAACATGAGATGCATGGAGCAGAAAAAAATTGAGATCCTTTTACTAAAGGAAATACCAAGTTTTGTTCTCATTGGCTTCATCACCAGAGACTCTGGTTTGTCAGCTGGAACAGAGGATGGATCCCCATGGAACACTAGATGTTTGACTGCTCTTGTACCAAAATGAAGACAGATGCATTTGAAGTTTGTATGATGACTGCTTGTTGTTCTGGCTCTGAATTTATTGTTCACCAGAGTTAAATTCATAAAAATGCATAAGTTGCAGATGGGGAAGTGATAGAGGAAATGCATCATTCAAATATGTGCAACTGACTTCAGGAGAAAAAGCCGCTAAGTGGGAAAGATAAAAAATATTAAGTGTATTTTTGTGAAGGACAAGATCCTTAGGTATCTCTATCAAGGCCAGGCTGGATGAGGCTTTAAACAACTTGTTCTAGTGGAAGGTGTCTCTGCCCATGGTGAGTGCGTTGGAACTAGAGGATCTTTAAGATCCCTTCCAAGCCAAACCATTCTATCATTCTATGAGGTGTTTCACTATTTGAGTGATAAGGACAGGAAGATTTGTGGCTGGCTGAGCAGACTGAGATATTGATCTATATTGTCTTGTGTTTTCTTGTGGTATAGCATAATGATGCATTATCTTTCACTTTGGGAAATAATGCCATAAAATGTTTTTGAGCAAAGAGTCTGTTGACTGTAGAAATAAAATTAAGTGGAAGTTAGATGGAACTGGCTGGAAAAGATCCTGGAATTTAAAAGAGCTGTTGTAAAGTAGGTTTTGGCATGTTTTCAGTGAGGGTGTGCCGCCCTGTAGCCTTTTTTCCTAAATTAGAGGTTGTATGTTCCAGTAGAAATGGAGTGGAAGCTGAGAGCTGCTGTCTTTTGCAGAGTCCATAGAATGCTACAAGGTCCAGCTTTGGGCATGTCTGCTGGAATGTTTGGGATCAGTCCTGGGAGGTTTGTGCTGCACGCTGCCACCAGCAGTTCTGCAGAACTCTGTGGTGCTCAGAACAGAACAATTTACTGTTTCTTCACAGGTTAGTCTTCATAAAGTAGATGTCCCCTGTCATGCCCTTGTTTCTAACTGGCTCCAGGTTTTATGCTTGTCCTATTTCAGATAGGACATTACCAGAGAAGATATGAAAAGGTTCTACATTGACTCCATGGTGCTCTGAGCCCTCTCAGAGTAGCATCACTCACCCACCATGGTGGTATTTATCTGAATGTATTGCTGGCGTGGTAAACAATTTATGGGAGATGTTATTAGTGCCTTGTAAATCCCAAGGACAGCTGAACGCAGCCTCTTATAGTCTGTCATAGAACAGCCTTCTGTTCATGAAAGTGTAAAATTACAGGTTTTCATGTAAACTTCCTTATTGAAAAACAGTCTCTGGTTTGGTAAATGTCATTATTATTTTAATCAAATTAGGCTTCCTTTACACTTTCTGCAATCTGCTGTTAATAAAAATCCTTTATTAAGCATTCTTAATACTTTCTTAATCTTCATGGTCCAGAGCACAGTTAGGGAAGAAGAAAAAAAGGGAGTTAAAAGTGGATACATTCTCCTAACTACTCCACGTTTCTTTGTAAAAACTTTTAATGAGAAGCCTTCAATTTTCGATAGCAACCCATGTCTTTAATATTCCTGCATTTGTTTCTCCTGGCCAAAGTATGCCATTAAAAATAACAATGTTCATGGCATTCTGTGTATCTTTAAATGCAAAGAAATGGTTGGACTCAAGAATAACATGATTGTAAAGCTTTTACTCTCTCTGTAGGTGCCACGTGCATTTGATACTGCAAAGTTTGAACTACACATACAGCTTTCTTATATCAGCTGGCAGTCCCTTTGAAGGAACACTTGTCATTTCTTTTTTATTTTGTTTGCCTCTGCCGGGAGGCAGCATGTATTAAAAAAAATAATGATAATAATAAGTACTACCAACAATACCTGATGGGACAGCTTAGTAGTTTAGCCATCTGATGTAGAAATATCTGGCATTTTCAAAAATTCGGACTCTAATGCCTCTCAGGATCCATCTCCTCAATACTGATGTTACTGTTTTGTTAGACTGGGATTTTTTCCTGCAGCATATGAGTCCTGATCAGTCCAGGAACTTTCAATGCTGGGTTTCAAAGCATCTCCAAGTCTTGTGGAAATGTTGGCCAGGCTAGCTTTGCTGGAATAAATATCACCATTTCTGCGCTTCACAACTTAGGAGTTGGTAAGGAAGATGCCTACACAGGAGCTCTAGGCTTCCTGCCATCTAATTTTAGAGCAGCTTGAAAAGCAAACATTTAGTAGAAATAAATGAATTGAACTCAGTCAGAAAAGGAATTGGCTACCAAAAAAAGGGAAAAAAATAAAAAAACCCCCAGATCTTGGTATTAGTCCTGTGTCAGTAAATCATGTGTCATATCAAGTTTCAAATATTGATAATTATTTTCTTTGACTGTCTCTTGATGTCCATTTTCTGAAGTTGAGACAAAGACAGGAGAGTAGAACTGCCAAGAATTTCTTTTTAATCTTCATTTTCCTCCACTGAGAAAGCTAATTGTATCGCTTTCTGAACCACTTAATTCATTGCCTGTCATGCTCTTCTCTCAGTGTAAACTTCCTTGGGGCTATCACCACAGTCCCAGCAGAGGAGGAAATTAGGGTCTCTAACAGAAATAACCTACAGCTTACATAGCATAAACAAATATTGGAAAGCAAACACTGACAGGTTGGGGAAAAGTGTTTTTTTAAAAAAAGGCAAGTAATAAAAAAGAAAAGATTAAATGCAAACGTAGTGCCCTGCAGTGTTTAAAACACTTCCTTATAGTCTGTCAGGCTCCATGTTCAGGACCTTTGATCAGGATGGAAGTTGTTTATTTCCTGTACAAACCAGCTTCTACATTGATCAATGCGTTGTTGATACAGTGAAGGTATTCATTCTCTTTACTGGTCTCTTTGAGGGGCCTTGGACTTGACAACACTATTGTGAGCATTAACATGGGTATCCAGTTCTGGAGAAAATGCAAAAAGAAGCAAGAGCATGGAGTTGATCATCTCTTCAAGGGAAGAGCGCTGGGAGGGGTTTCTGTGCAAAGAAGTGCAATGAGGTGAAGGTTGTTTACACTTAGTAGAGACCATTTGGGAACCATGGGCCGAAATAAGCAAGCATTTTGCTTGTTGTACTGGGAGGACCTGCTGCAAGAGTCCTGTAGTAGGACTCCTGTCAGTTGTTTCTGACCATGCATACCCTGTGGAAGAGGGAAGACGTTAGTACTAAAGGAAACCATCAAAACAACACAACCTTCAAAATACACCATCTGCCTTAAAAGTTTGCTGCATTTTGGTGCAAAAATTTAGCATGTTCCTCAGGGTGGACCTGAATACAGTGCTATGCAAAGAATAACCTTAACTTTGTATGCACGGTAATGGGATCTAAAATAACTATTATTAGAAAGGCAAACTTGCTTAGCTGGAAAGTGAAGGATTATTTACTTTTTGTCCCAGCTCTTTTAAGTCTGAGGCCTCAGGCTTAAAGTGACCTGCTGGAGATGTGTAATGAAGCTGTGTAGTTTTCTACCACTGGATCTTGTGGATGCCAGAAGTTTTCGTGCCAACAGACAGCATCTGTACAAATTCATGAAAGAGAAATCCGTCAGATGCTCTTTGAAAGAGAAAAATCCCTTTCAGTTCCTGAAATGTGGGAGTTGCAAATTGCTGTGTTGCTGTCTATAGTTATTACAATGGATTTTGCCTGGTTTTACTCCACCATACACATTTTGTTGTGGGCCACTATTGGGCAGTATTTGGGTTAGGAAAACCTTTGGCCTGACCTCTGTCAGTCATTCCTGTGACTCATGGAGCAAAGGTCAACTGCAAACCACACTTTGGGAACCCCCGAGCCCCACTCATTTTTAACAGAGCACTAATTCAATAATATTATGGTTACTTGGACTACAGCTGGGTAGGATGAATTCAGTTTCCCATCTTAGTCCACATGTCCCCCTTGTCACGAAAAGTTCTTTACTGTCTTTGTGAAGCACTCTGTAAAACATGAATAATGACTCTTCCCTGATTGTGTGTGTTATTTCATCTAAAAAAACATCCCCCCAGCATGTATTTGAGCACTGCTTTGGGGTTAGTGGGCATTAAATATAGATACTATTATCCCACCAAGGGGAGCAGGAGGTGAAATTCCTTCATCCATCATCCTCCTTGAAACGAGTGATGCAGAGTAGAAGCCTCCTGTTTGAAGAGAGGGCAAGCTGTTATCTGTTAATATGGCAGCATTTCGCCAAATGATTAGACTGTCAGAATTGCAGCAATTTGAACACGCTGAGCAAGCTTTTATATACACAGGAACAAGTTGCTGGTGTTGGATTACTGAAGAGTAACATGAGCTGGAGATTGACAAGTGCTTGGCAAACCCATGTTCCTGGGGCTCATCAGACATTCACGGCTCTTATGCAATGCTGGTGAAGAGCATACTCAAGTGGCTTCATCATAGCCTGGGTGACATCTGCTGACATGCAGTTAGGCCTGTCATGTTTTTGGGGGATGAATTCATTTTCACAATATTTGAATGGAATCCACTTATGCAAAGTGGAAATATTCTGGCATATGCAAGTGATTTTCAAGACTAATATTTTTGGTCCATCTTGTATTTGGTGACAAAAGTATAATTAACTGCACTTAACCACGTGCTATTTTATGGAGTAGTTTTCTGGATTTCTGTGCTTCTTGCTGCCTCTGCTCCTCCTCTGTTCCCTCCTGATGAACGTAGCTGCAACTGTTTGGATGAGGAGGAGGGAGCACAGGTTTACTTGGCAGTTTCCTGTGGTTGTGTGTGACTGTGGCTCCAAATGAATGTATCTGCTTGCAAAAGATGGCTTTTTTTCTCCCTCCAGCAGCTCCAGAGTTTGCATTGCACTAAACAGATGCTTGGATACTAAGTGGTTTTTGATCCTTTGTTATGCTCTGCTACAGCAGTGGAGTGTATTATTGTTTCTCTATCAAGTTAGCAGGTTGTTCTGCTTTGGTGTTGCTGAAGACAAGTGTTGGGAATTGGGTGGTTAGGTTTTATTTTCCTTGACCTCAAAATATGACTGTGGGCTTGATCCTGCATTGCATCTGAGCTGAACTCAGGTTTAGATTGGGTTAGGAGTCTGTTAGGAGTTGTCTTAGGAGCTTCAGCTTGTTCTTCAGCTGTCTGTGACAGAGGTCTCCAGAAAGTAGGATTTAATTGTACAGAAAATGCTTCTGTGTTAAAAATCAAACTGCAAACAGCATGTTTTGCTTTTCAAGCACTCCTCTTCCTGACAGTCGTCATAGTTTCTGTGGTGAGTAAATGTAGGAAAGCATGTATTTGGGATAAAAATCCATTTTTTCCTGAAAAGCTGCTTTTAAAGGAAAATTCTTGCCTAGGTCTATTGAAAATGCCCTTTCTGAAACTTTGGTGCAGTGGAGGTGTGTGTTGCAGTGAGGCATAGTGCAGAACTGTGTGTGGTGGACCAGCGTGAGTCCACAAGATGCTCCTGTGCCAGGGAATAGCTCAAAGTGGAACCCTTATTGCGGGACTTCACACATCAGGGACAAGCCTGAAAATGTGTTAGCTGACTGCCTGGCCCACAGCAGCCAGGGCTGTCCTTCCTCCCATAGGCCATTCAACAAAGGCACTTTGAGATGGCATCAGGCCCAGTTCCCTGCTGATGACTTCACATCCTGGGGCTCCCTGCAGCCTTCTCCAGCATATGAGGAAGCCTCTGCCAAGCAACAGAGATAAAACTTGGGTCATTTCAGGTTTCTGATCTGAAATCCAACAGCCAAATAGTAGCTGCGTGCTTTATGATACCAAGGTGTTATGTTATGGATACAGCCAGGCTGTGCCACACAACCTGAAGCTGGGTGGAAACTCCTTGGCCCTGTTCTGCTGATCAGCAGTGTGTAACTTTTTTGCCTCTGATAACTCTAATGAAGAAGACCTTATGCAGTAAACCAGCACAAAGTGTGTGGTCCTTGCAGTAAGTGAGATGAGAGTTGGAGCAGGAAGGCAGATCCACTTTGACATTTTCTCCTGCTCCTGGTGGGAGCATCTCAAGAGCCACTGATGTGGAACACACATGTAACAGCTTGGGTAGGGTAAATCTGCTTTCTATAGTCCTGGTCACACCCAGGTGCTAATGATTGTTTTGCTGAAAGGGGTATTTGTGTGTCCAGCTGTAGAAAACAGGATGAACAAGGAGAAAAATGCTAAAGTAGGGTTTCCAAATGTTTTTCTGCAGCTTGTGCTTCTGAGTCTTAATTCATACTCCGGCTAAGGCTCCATTGAAGATTTGCCCCTTGGATACAGGCTGGCAAAGCTCAGCTGTACTGCAGAGGCTCGGGACAAACTCATTTCACGTTAACCTAAAGCAGCATGCCAGATGAAGAAGTATTGTGAAACTCTTATTTTAGCTGTTTGCTTCTGTGTCTTTGAGAGAAGGTGATCATGAATGTAAACCCTCCTTTTTTCTTTTTTTTTTTTTTTTTAAAGTGTTGTTTTTATTAAAAAAAAAAAAAACAACAAACCTGCAAAAACCTCATATAAACTTCCGAAGTGCCTATTACTAGGTAAGGATAAAAAATGTTTCTCGTTGTAAAAATAGGCATTTTGAGAGTACTATCAAGGCATTTTGGAGAATAGAGGTGTTTTATTTTTAATGAGAAGAACTAAAGAATAAAAAATGGTAGCCTTGGAGAATTGCAGATCAAAGGTTTCTTCATTGTAAAACAAATGAAAGGTTTCAGTCCTAGAAGTGATGAATAAATTGATAAATTTTTAATAGGAAGAACAGGCTATAAATGGTAATTTAATTCTTTGGGGGGAGAATCATTTAAGCACTCTTTAAAAAGTCCAGATTTTTTTTTCCTGTGGAGATTATAATGATAACTGAGGGGAGGACTGAGAGAGTGGGGCCAGGGCTGTTTTGCTCAGCACTGCTTGCACTCCCTGCAGTGCTTGTGTCCTTCCCAATGGCGGGAGGTGGATGCCTGTGTCCTTCTTGCAGAAGCTTGGTTGTGCCCTTTCCCCACGGGCACCTGGGGACTTCAGCCTTGTGGGGGGGAAACAGAATGCTTAAAAAAGTTCAGACTTACCAGTGTGCCCATGCTTGTAGCCCCCCTGTGCTTTAGCTTTGCAAGAGGCAAAGCCCAGGGGGAAATGATTTGGACCCAGTGTCCTCTTCCCCAGGCGACCCCTCTGCTCAGTGCCAGGGATGCATGGGGATGTGGGATTGTAAATGGACCCTCCTGGAAGCAGTAGATGCCTGTGGTGCTGTGCAGAGAGGTCTCAGGCAGCATGGGGCAGGCAGGAGGTTGGGATGGGAATGACAGTGCTGGGAGAGGAGGACCATGGCCTTTGCTGGGTAAAGCAAGCATTATGAAATGTAGGCTGGAGAAGGGACATTTTAATGGCATTTGCCTAGGGCAGCTACTGCTACCGGACTGGCAGGCTGATGGGTGCTGCCAAATTTGCATAATAGCACCACTAATAAAGGCCTTGAGGTCCCTGCTGGTTGCCTCTCCATCTCCCACTGCACACAGCCCTTGCACTGGGCTCATCCTCCTCTCTGTAGCTATGACCCACTTTTCGCTTTCTAAACCTGATTTATTTGTCATTTGTGGGGTAGCCTGGCACAGCTCTGCAAGGAAACCCTGTCAGCTCCTATATGGTGTTCCTGCATGGCCAGTGGCTGGGACCACAACCCACTGCTATGTCCCTGCCTGGGCTGTGCCCTGGCAAATTTGACCTGCCAGTTTCCCAGTCTGTGTCTTCCAGTGATGCTGTCATGCTCAGTGATGTTTTCCCCTTCCTTCTCTTGGCAGCGTTTTGAAAGTTAAAATAAAGAAAAACAGAGGAAAAAGGGACATTGCTGGACATGAATTCCCTGATTCTATTCTTCATTCATGTTTCCATCCCCCTTCCAGTCGTCTCCCCTGGCTTTTGTGTCATACCTTTCCCAAGCCTGTGGACGAAGAAGCTCCACCACAGCAGTTGTGCGTGGAGATTGACTCACTCACAGACCCAGCTGGCTGAGCCATGCCTCATGCCCCCAGCTGTTTTGGAGAGAGAAATGTGCTAGTGATTGAATTCTGTCTTCTTTCTAACTCCTTAGAGCAGTGCAGGAAACAAAATTAGTTGTATATCCAAGATTCAGAACAGGATCTGATTTGCAAGTGGTTGTGTCTGTCCTAGGTGAATATCTTTGATACTTTCAACAAAATAAAATCATTAATTGCCCACTTTGACATAAACAAAAAAGTTTGCAAAGAAAAGGTAATGTTTTTGATGGATGTTGCATTCTCATATCAGTTTATACCAAAATGGCTTAGAAGGCATGATGGGAGTTATTAGTCATGAGCATAATTTTTTGGTCATCTTTTGGCTTAAAGGGAGTCACAAATATACGTGTACATTCAGACCTTTGCTGTTATCACCGGATTCCTGATGATATGCTGAAGCTCTAGCACCTGGTCACAGTGGTAGAAAGCTCCAAACTGAGAAGCAGGGTTGGGTTCTCCAACTTTAACCCTGTGGGGACTGCAGGTGGGCAGTGTTAATACTGTGAGAAGCTTTACTAGTTTTATTTGTAGCTTAAATATGTAGCTTAAATGCAGCACTGTCCTACCCCCTCCCCCCGCACCCATTCCCCAGCTGAGATAATGAAAGGTGCACCTATAAGGTTGCATTTAATTTTTTAGCTTGTATCAACTTCAGGTGGTAAGTGGGTTATTCAGTTTTGTCATTAAGAGTGTAACTGAAGTTGATTCCACTGTGCTGACTGGAATTTTGTTTTTCAGCCCTGAGGTTTGACCAAATGTTTGTTTCAGGTGGATTCTCCCATCCCTTTTAAGTACTCTTCAGCTTTACTTTGTATGGCTGTTCCAACTGGATGTTGTTACCCTGAAATCAAACCTAAATCTTGAAGAAGGTTGAACAATAATGTCTGGAGGTTGCATCGGTACAAAAGTGGTTCACCTTGGGAAATTCATATCTAGATCTAGCTCACTGTTCTCTTTAAGAGCTTATGTTTAAACCTCATGTTTATTTTGCAGCATTGCTTTGGATAGAGCTGCTGCTGTTTTTTCACTTATGTGTGAGATCAGAACATGCCTTGTGGAGTTTAACTCTTTGCACTCACAGAAATAGGCTTCTGAAAGCTTTGTGAGCCAGTTTTCAGCCAAGTGATATTTGCTGCTCCTGATTTTCCCCTGCCTCTTTATCAGGGCAGCAGAGGGAACTTGAACCTCTGGAGAGATGGCAGTGAATGCTCAGAAGGAGCCCAGGCTTGTCAGTGTAGCCTTTTTATCAAACAGGCTTGTATGAATCCACACATTTATGCTAATTCTATTCAGTTTTGACCCAGTGAACAGTTTTGCTTCAGCAGAGAAATAAACCCTTTAAATCTCATCAGCTTGGTTGGTTTAACAACGCTAATGCACACAAACCTGAAAGTTGTACTGAGTCTGTCCACAGTTCCCTCCTGTCCCAGAAGCCTGGCTGAGAGAAATGCGCAGAGTGAACCAGCACAGTGAGAGTTGAGAGTTTCTACAATGTATGTGAGGATGTTACTATCTTGAGTATATTTTAACTGGACACTTCCCCATCCCTGCTCACCATTTTTTATTATTTTTAACATCTGTGTTTTAAAGGAAGATCAGAAAGTTTCTTCGTCTGGCAGCGTAGAAATACCTGGATTCAGATGGTTATGAGTTTAATTTGCTGGCCCTTAAATACTTGCCTTCGCTAACACTGCACTCTAGTGACTCGCACCATTGTGTTTGCTGTGCTAGCTCTTATCTTCCAGATTTGTGTGCCCCTAGATGTTGCTTGTTCAGCTGTTGCTGTTCAGCTTAGCTTTTCAAATTCTGGTGGCCTGTCCGTGCTCCAGCCCTCTGCTCATAGCAGAGGTTGTGCTTTGCAGGTTTTTTCTGTCCCTCTTACACCTGTCTGAGAGACCTGTGACTCGACCTGTGCGAAATGTGTGGCACTGATGGCAAAGCTTCTAATGCCACTTAATTCCAACTCTGGCAGTGATGGTGAAGTAATAACTGAAGAATTATTCAGTCATTGCTGGACAGAGCACATTTAGAGATGTGAAATGCGTTTCTGACTTGGCTGGAAGAGGCTTTCATAGCTACTAGCCCTCATACACTTGCAACGGGCTGCGTGGTTTATTCTCTTTGTTGTGGTATTGGTTTTGAATAACTTTACATGAGTTTAAAGCTTAGTAAATGGAGAAGACATAATGGGAAATACAAGAGGTGTGACAGTCAAGCAGATAGCATATGGAAATAAAGATTGACAGGAAAAGAGGTCATAGCCATCAACACTGTTATAGCAATGTGCAGAGATAAATCCAGAATCCATGTTGCAAAACTGTTCCTTTAATTGGAAAATGGAGAATTTCTTGGCACAGCACTTCAAGTGTTGGAAATATAAGGTATGTAAAAAGAAATGGTATTTTTCTTTTTTATACACTCTTCTGTGGGCTAGCAAACATGAAATATGATTACTTATGACTTCTGTTCATTCAAAAGGATACTTTATTACTGGTTTTATGGCTTAAGTTTCCAAAATTAAATTTTTTATTTGTATTGCTAAGATTAGGTTAAATTTAATATTCATTCTTAAGACAGTTGGTAAATTTGGATCTTTGTTCTTAATATTCAGAGAACCACAGAGTGACTGAGGTGGGAAGGCACCTCATGTCTAGTCCGAGCCTCTGCTCAGAGCGGGACGGGTGAGAGAAGTTTGCTCACAGCCATGAGCAGCTGAACTTGGAATATTTGCATGAAGGGAGACTTCATAATCTCTCTGAGTAACCTATGTCAGTGCCTAACCACCCTCATGGTGGAAAAGTGGTTTTCTCTTACATTTAAAAAGAATTTCCTGTGTTTCAGTTTGCTCTCATTGCATCTTGGCTATAATAATATTCCTCATACAAATAATTTGTATTCAGCCTTTTGTTAAATTATATTGGCTCATTCATCGATGTAATTTCCTGAAAAAATAGAATTATTTTTTTCATAGGGAATGCGGATGAAGCAGGGCAGAAATATTTTTCCCCCCCCCAGGAATCAAAATGTGAGGTTAGGTCTTTATATTATATCATTGAATAAAAACTCTCACCACTTTCCGCCTTTCCCCCTGCCCCCCATCTTTATATGTGAGAGGGTTGTTGATCCCCCACCACCCCATTAAGGGTTATATTTATGAGCAAATAATATTTTATAAGATCTTTATTATAAGTTGCCTCTTCAGTGGATATATTATGTCATAAAATTTATTAGATACAAGATCAGATTTCTGATTTTTTAAGAGTGTCATAAAAAATAAAACTTCTGTGGAGAAAAAAAAAATGCCAGTAAGAGTAGTAAGATCTGAAACCTCTTTCCCCACTTTTCGTCTTCCTTAATTAACTTAAAATTGCATTGGACAATCCTCAAGTAATGTGCGAAAGTGGCATTTAATAGATAGAAATTATTAAGAAACTTTCAGCTGTCCTCTGGGAATATGCCTTAGTGCTTCTGTGTTCTTAAGGCTGCCAAAAATATCCCCAGTAATTCTCTAACTCTTTTGGCAGATGAAGGCAGAATGACTGGTTTTACAACAATCAAGATCAGATGGTGGCAGATCTATCATACACTTTCCTATATTAAGAAATATGTACATTGGGAAATAAGCCGTGATCATATGTTCCTTCTCTTTCCATCAATTTGTTGCTAGCAAGTTACTGTTAGCATTAGCATCTGTGAAAAATGGAAGACAGTAAGAGTTCAAATCAGTCATGCTCTACGTGCTTTTTATTTCAAATGTTCTTAGTGTGGTTTCACTGCTGTCTCAGGGAGAAAAAAAGTTCAGTTTTCTCTTTCACCTGCTACTGAGAAACTGGCTGACACACTTTGATACTTCTGTGCCTTGAAACAGCCGGAGCCACAAAGAAAAATACACCTTTTCTGCTGCGTCTTTGTTTTTTTCAGTGAGAGGTGAGCTTATACTGTTGGCAAGAGAGACTGCCTTTGTTCTGCTAAGATGTATCATTTTAGCTGTGGATGAGTCTTGGGAAACAAAAGCATTTAATTTTCTACCCCAACCTAGCAATCTTGTGAGAAACTACAGCTAATACCACAGAGAATTTCTGCTGCATTTGCAGGAACAACCTTGGCTCTTTTTGTATTTGCCTGTTTCTTTTGAGAAATTCCTACACCTTTCTTCATCATTTTTTGTTTTAAGGATTTTGTTCTTAGAAATCACTCTTTTGTTTTCCTTGTAGTTATCTTCAAGAAGTTTTCCAGTCCACCAGAAGGACTTGAAAAGTTGCTCCTACATAAATTTAAGTAAGCCTGATGCATGCCTGTAAAATTGCAATTCCATTCATGCCGAAAATGCAAAACCTTCTCTTGTCAGGGTGTGCACTCAGTCTTGCTGATTGTTGCTAGCATCACAGTAATTTGAGTCATCTCCTATATGGGGATGTAGTTTTACCAGCCAAAATGAACAGTAGCATCTGCATCCAATCTTAAGTCAGGACTACTCTTATTTTCCTTCATTGTCTTGAGTCAGACTCCATGTCCAATCAGGCATCCTCTATTCAAAGATAATTGAATTGGCTCAGATCTGAAAGCTCTGTCTGAGGAGTCATAGTAGTCTCAGTTCCTTTAGGTAGTTTGTTCCACATCTCCAATTCAAAGCTTGACTTTTGGCCTATCCATCTTGTTTACAGGTCTACATGCAAAATAATAAAAGGATTCAAAAATTCCATTTCCTTTAGTTGGAGCTTTGTAATATAAGCTATAATTACTTTCCTCTGTTATAAAGAGCCCAGGTCTGGATTCAGGAAACAGGGATGCTCTGAGAGCCCAGAAAGGTTGATGGTTTGTTATAATTATTCAGGAGTCTGTTGATGGGAATGCCTACCCCGGCGTTCCCAGCATCTGGCCTGTGTCAGGCTGAGAGGGAAGCTCCCTCCGTTTGTGTCTCTTCTTTTTTTTCCTTCTGATCCAGAGGATAGCCGCAGGAGGATACCTCCCTGGCTTCCAGCCAGACCCTGGAGCGGTGCAGCTTTCCTCTTGGTTTCCCCACGCGGTCTGTGCCTTTGCTCTGCCATCTCCTTAGCAACTCGGAGCACACCAGCAGCACACAACCACACAGCCCCCAGAGGCTGCAGCTCTATTTATAGGCAGCTGAGCCTGGATGAAAATTTCCAGAATGCTCTGGTAAGGCCTCTACGGGCACAAAAAACTTATGGGTCCTGCTAAAGGATCTGGCTTGGTACCGTGTCTCCAAAGTCCTGCCCTTTTCAGGGTGCTCAACCTTTGCAGTAAAACATACTCACTCTGATACATAGCGAGGATTTGCTGTTTACATAGCTGCTAATTAACCTTTCAGGAATCATGTTCTCTGTTGCCCAGGTTAGGAAGTGAGATGCAGGTGCAAAAACAACAGCCTCGGGTAATATCATGTTGTAACAGGCAAAGTCTCAAGGATGATGCCATGTCTATGATGTTTTGTTTTGTTTTGTTTTATTTCAAGGATATGGCTTAGTGAAATCTTAGAAAACCAGAGAGGAAAATTATTTTTCCTGAGCTTTGTGGTTAGTTTTTTTCTTTTTAAATTATGTTTCTTCAGGCTGAATTCTACATCAAAACCAAGATTTAATCACTGGTTATATTGCATGCTGTTGTTCTGCAAAAGTTTATTGATTTAAGCATTTCCCTTAGTCATGTGCCTGAGAAATTAAGTAAAGAATGTGTGGTGGTGCTAAGCATGACTCCAAGTATTAAAGAAATAACTGATAATCAATTAAAATGGGTTTGTTGATGACCTCGAGCAGCACACCTGTTTTCATGAACTTTTCAGGTATACTGAGCTGAAACGGTGAGACACCCATGAAGGAATTTAGTATTTGTTGGGAGATAACTTTCAAGTGAATCTGATGAGCTTTTTGGGGATCCTGAAGTTACTATATATCTAGTTGTATGACAACTTTGTACTTTTTTTATCTGGGCAAAAGCATAATTAAAGGCTTCCATAGGGTAGTGAGTTTTTATTTTCTTTAATCTTCGTATCTGGACCTCATATACTAGTATAGGAGAATTTTGTGTCCTGCTCCTAGGGTATCCATCCCAAATTTCCCTCATAACCTGCATTCCTCCAAATGACTGCTAATCAGAATAGCCTTGGAGGAAATGTCATTCCACTATTTAAATACTCTTTGATGCCTCAAAGTCATGACTGGAATTGTTCTCCTGGACATCATGGTGCGACAATAATGCCTGTCTACTGGAGTAGCAAGGAAAGTCCAAAGCATCGTTTCACCTACTCGAGTTGGTAGGAATATAGGAATTACATGCTTTTGTGTGTGCTTCTACATGCAAGGAGAACATGGTGAGGTGAAGACATGCACTGTATAGGCAGGCTGATTGACAGCCCAGCTGGTGCAGATCAGTAATTGGAAATTCATTGCACATAAATCTTCTAGTACTTACCATGAGACATGGGAAGGAGAATATCTGAGCTCTGAAACAGTTAACTCTTTCAGGGCCATTTGTGAAGATGTTCAGGTTTCCAAGTAGCAAGACTGTTCAGGTATTTCTCTTTAAATTCTTCATTTTTTTGTTGTAGCAAAAAGAGTGCTGGTGGAGGAAAAAGCCACCACCATGTGTTTCAATTGATAGCATTTAGGTGAACAGCATTAAATACTTAATATTTATTCCTTCTACAAGTGCAGCTTCAGATTGTCTTGGAAAAATCATCTTTGTATTTGTTAGTGAACACATTTTTGCCTTTACAGAATGTATTTTGCACGTGATGCCTGCCAATTTCATGTCTGATTTACCTGATTTGTGTCTCCACATTGGTGGGCTTATTGTATGTTTGTCCATGTGCCAGCAGACTCTGCAACTGTATTTTAAGAGGTCTGTTCATGTCTAAATATTTATATTCTTTTCCATGAGGCTGAGACTGATTGTATGTGCTAGCAACTTCATCCCTACACCCTCCTTCTTCCCCCAGTCCAAGTGTGTGGTTTTGGTACGTTTTCCTTCTCATTTGATTTCAGCACTCTGGTGATTTCCACAATACAATTTTGAATGTATAATTGGTTTCTGGTCACCACATTTTATTTTTTTTTATTTTGGGCTGCCTCTGTTCTGTTACACACATATTTGTCTCTTCATTAATGTCACTGTGAATTACAGATGAGAGGCTAAGTGTGGATAAATTAGTAACTACACGAAACGGAAGGCGGCACTTAACTTTGTGAATTATTTGTGTGGGCACAGGACAGCTAATGAATACCTGAGGATCTGAACAAACAGGCAGTGCCAGCGTGAAGGGCTCTGCTGTCAATGCAGTTCACAGCATGGTGGCTGTGGAAGATGGGGACTCTGTGGTGGGCTGTGCAACCCTGCTGGGCTTTAAGGCCCACTCTTCTGGCAAGTGCTGTGGGTAGATGGAAGTGCTGGTTATGGTTTTGGAGCCAAAAGTTGTGCTTGCCTCTAAGGGAACAGTTGTCTATGTACAGTAAATAGAAGATGGAGTAGTTTGCGTCTCAGTCCATAGTGTATTGAGACTTCTCTTGACCCTTGAAATGGTGTAAAACAGTCCAGAATAGTGTTTCTTGCTGTAAAACTACAGCTCTTGGATGAAAGCCTTCCTTCAAGATGGGCCATGTTCTCCGCTTCACTGCCTGTGGTAACACTTTATTCATTTATGTCAGGAGAAAACCTTTTGTCTTCAGCTGAACAACTTCTGCTTTGCTTGCGGTGCCCTGCAGAAACATTACAAGGGGTTTCCTTAAAGGGAAGCACTTGGCTATTTTCTAAGCTCACTTTCAAAGTACTCTGAATTAATTATAAATGAGTAAAGCTGTCTGGCTCTTGATTACACAATTGCCTATCCTGGATTCCCTCTAATGAAATGTAAGCTGGTCCAATCGCAGTAAAACAGGAGGTGCCTTTTCTCCCTCTCTATCTTATGATCTGAGCTATTCTCAGATCTGCTGTTCTGATTTTTTTTAAGCTGCAATTCTGCCAGCCTTACATTTCCTCCTCTCTCTCCTTGCTACCTTATTTTTATTAGGCTTTTCTTTGGTTGCACTTATGCCCATACCCTGTTATAATTTCCACTGAAAGTAGTTAATGTGCATTGATACAGTGCCTTTTTGCACTGAACTAACACAATGCATTTTATTTATTTAAAGGATTCTAAGTGCCTATAGTGTCTAAGTGTTTGACAAACATTTAAAAATACACAGAAGTCAAGCACTTAGCTGCCCCAAGAGGATGGGTTTTCCTCTGTGTCTGCCAGGAACATCCATAAACCCTATTATTCATGTACCACATAGCTTAGTAACAATTAAACTGAAGTCTTTGCTTTCTATGTGATGAGCCCTGACCTGTTGTCTCCAGCATTTGCCACAACCTGAACCACAAAGGATATGCCATATTTTATCCCATTTCTCTTTTTCTGCCCTCATTTTTTATAATGCTGGATATAATGGGCTGCAGTTCTGACTTTTGTCACATTCTCACTTGGTTTACCACCTTTGGATGGGGTGGGAGATTGCTCAGTACAAGTGACATGGATGTCCTTTGGTCTGACATTTTTATTCTGTGTAAAATATCAGAAGTTAAGGAGCTAGGAAGTCTCACTTTGGACTGTAGTAACAGTGTATAAGCTAAAGACCCCAAACTGAGTTTTGGAGCAGAGGTCATTGAGCCCTAGCCCAATTGAATCACGGCACTCATGGTGGAGATGGTGCTGCTCTGTCTTCTGATTATTGAATCTCTTGGCCTGGATGTTCAGCACTGCTCTTGACCTTTGTACCTGTTGAGGAAGGATGAGTTCAAAATGACTTAGGGAAGCACCAATGAGGGCAATATAAATTTATTCACCCCTGCTCCTCTCCACTGTTCCTTGTGTTGGTTTAGGGAGTCGAAGACAGGCTATGAAAATGGATGAAGCTTCTAATTCTCATCATGGTACTGTAGAATCTAAGGAAAATGGATTCTTCTGGGCTTTGTTTTACCATCTTTGCTGAAGATAATAAACCAAGAGTTTGGAGGTCCTCCAGAGGCTGGCTGAGGATTGTCTTGGAACGCAGACTGTACCTGCTGAGTTACCATCCTTCCTGCTTTGGGGATTTGAAGCCCATGTTGATGAATGCCGTTTTATCCCAGAATTACCAGCGGGCTGATACATACCTATTACTGTGCCAGACTCAGAGTCATGTACATTGAAACTAAGTTTAAAGGGGAGACCTGATCCTTTATTATTTTCTCTTTTTACTGGGATGTTCTCTCTTCTACCACTCCACCAAGGTTAGGCCATCCCAGTTGCCTTTTTCTAACCGGGTGCTGAATTTTTTCATCTGCTCACTTCCAGGTCCCTTTGCCAGGACCTCTAGCCCTGAAGCTGCTTTTGTGGAGTATCCACAACCTTCAGGACATATTTCCACAGCTGGTGCTTGGGTTTGATAAAGGCATCAGCCCAGAGAGTTTAACCTTCAGCAACCATAGCAACCAGCCTTGTATCCTTTGAAAAAGTAGTCCTGAGCACAAGTCACTTTAAAGACCCATGCACTTTGCTTCAGAAGACCTCCCCAAAATGGATGGAAATTATGACTTGATGACATTTAGGAAATAGGGCAGAACTTGTAGAACATTTGTTCTCAGGATGACAGAAACTGTCAAAATTGTAAGACAATTACACTAATGCAACCTCTCCTAATAATGGGCACATCAGTCTGGCTATGCTGGAAACCTGTTAGAAATATATGGATTTTCAGAGTGATTTCTTTATTTTCTCTTTCTTCCTCTCTAAACGATAACTGAGACCTATACAGGCAAACTGTAGAACATGAAGCATTTCTGGGGGAAGGTGGGCAGAGGAAGAGGGGAAAGGAGTGGGGAAGAGCTTTGGTGAGAAGAGCATTACCAAACCAGTGGAGAACCATCAGAGAAGAAAATTGTCTTTTAACCTATTTATGTGGAACTAACGTACTTGAGCTCCAGCTTGACCTTCAGGGGTGTCCATCATATGGGAGGGTGAGCTCAGTAATCACCCCATCCTGGTGTGCCTGAAGACTCCCTACAAGTTGTATCTTTCCAGAATCTTCCCAGGAGACTCTCAGAGGAGGTATCCACATAAAACAAGGAGTGGTTTTGACTACGCTGATGCAACGCATATCGTGAAAATATGTTGATGAGGGTTTTGACTGCTTGACCACAGTGACAGGGTTGTGGTGGTGGGATGTGCCAACACACTTCATGTTCTCTTGAGCTGGCTCGCAAAAGGTGCTTAGAAAAGTTGCTGCTAAAATAGAACTGGAGGAGTAAAGGATGCAAGCTTGCAGTGAGCAGGAGACAGAATCCTAGGCATTTGAGATCTCTTGCCAAAATTATCCATCTCTTTTCCCACATCTCTTTTCCCACATTCTCTCTCCATTTCTAAGGAATGATGCTTAGCAGTTATTTTCTGTCTTCGAAGGTAATAGATGTGAGCATCTGTGATGTGGCAGAGTTTTTCATTTGAACTGTTATTAGCATGTGTTGAAGATATATATTCAAGCAAAGTGACGCTTGAAATGTATTCCATGTTGTATGCCAATATCCTATAGAAAGGCCTGATGTATCAGTAACCAAAATTAGCAATGGAGCCATACTATCATATAATCTTCTCAGTGAAATCACAGACCTCTACATAGCAATTTTCTTAGGTACTTGTAATGCTCTTATACATACTTATTTTCCCTTCCCACTATCCCACATAGTTGCTTCTTTAGTAGGCTTTGGCTGGTATGTCCTAACCATCACTGCAGGCTCCTTTGGCTCTGGTAAGATACAAGTCTCTCTCTGCTTTTGAGCCAGCTCTGTCCCTAAGCTGCCAAGCCATAGCAGTGGGGGAAGGGGTTCCTTGCAGCAGAGAAGGAACCAAAGCCTGGTAACTCAGTCTGAGCTGGGAGAAGTGATTGGAGGTGTCGTATAGAAAAACTGCTTGAGAAGAGCTCTGTCCTGTGTTCATGCTCAGTATGAGCAGGATCTGGGATAGGGATGAGATGTATATCATGGAAACCTAAACACCTGGTAGGATCAACTGCATCAAGCTGGCAGCAGCATCAGCCCACGCTGACTCAGTGGGGCAGGCAGGTGCCCCAGGAGCTGTACTGCACTACCTGTAGCTGCTTTAGGCCCAACCAAGCACTTATAGCTGAAGAGTATGAATTTCTTACAGTGTTATTTTTAATTCTATTTTTATTTCAGTTCATTCTACAAAGAGCTCCTTCCTCCTCAGTAAATTACAGATCTTTCCAATGCTACAGTCAGAAGCATGAAAAATATCCCAGCTGCTTTAACCAAGCTTGCCTGAGTGGTTGTGTCTGCCATGAAGTCACAGTAACAGATGCTTTATCATGGTATGGTCAGTGGTTAGAGCCTCCTGGACCCTGATTAGATTTATATGGTCTGTGCTGATACTTGTAGCTTCACTGTTACGAACAGCAATGCTGTTCAGTCTTGTTTAAAATTAGGTTAAGTTTACTTCTCTGTGCTGCAGTCAGATTTTGGGTGCAGTGTCATTTACCACCCTACTCATACAGAGGAAGAGCATCTCTGGTAGGAGTGGTAAGAGATAACTATTGTTTTCTAAGTTTGTGTTCTCTCATATTTTGTAGGACCTTTCTCAGCAGGGTGTGTTTTGCAGACCCACAGAATAAGGAATTTAAAAATGTGAAAATTAGAACCCAGTCAAGATTGTTTGGTCAATTGAAATAAAGTGCCGTTAGGGAGTTTGTTAGCATCATGAGGATGTAGACAAAACTTCCCAATTGCCAGTTCACCAGAGCGTGTTGATTTGGCACAGAGTACAGTGAGCTCTTCATGCCTAGCTGGGAGGTATGAACACCTTCTGAAGAGCTGGGGCATGGGAGGGATGCAGTGGGCTGTGCAGCTCCATTTGGGATTGTTGGACCTCCTTGGTGAATGCCGTTGGGGAGGTAATCACCCAGCCCCACAGGCTGGCAGCTGCACATTACTGAAACCCAATTTTCAAATAGGAAATTGGCCTTTTATCTTTGGTACTTGCTACATAATGGTGCAGAGCATTAGGCAGCTGAACCTCACCATGGTTTACTGCCTGGTTGTAAATTGTAATTGGCTGACTAACCTTCTCTGATGTTAAGTGCCTTAAAAGGTTGTTTTTCCTTTATTTTAGTTTAGGTTTAGTTTCTGGCTTTATGTGTTCTCTTTGTTTATTCTGATACTAAGATGTAATTAGAAATTAAAAAGAACAAAGCAAACCTCCAACCCTACTGATGTACATTAACATGAATCATCATCTCTTTGGAAGTGTGTTTAATCCAGAGCTCTGCAACCTGATATACATCCCCTTCATTTGGTAAATATTTAAAATATCTGCAGACATTTTTTCGCATTCTTAAGCAAAGACCACATCATCACGTGTTCAGCCTTGCTTCTGTTTTGGAGTACTGATGTTATGAACCTGAGGTGTGTTAAACGTTTTCTCTTCTTTTGTAATTTCTAGTATCTATTGTACTATCATGAAAACAGATCTAAAGAAAGAGAGAAAAGCCTACCAATTTATTTCTCCTTTAATAATCAAAATAAGTACATTAGAAAATGTAAGCAACTTTAAGTAGTGCCAAAGGCTGCAGTCTTTGAGAACACTTGAATTGGGAGGTTTATATAATGAAAAGAGTTGATGGGGCCTGTAATAAAGTGGATTAGCTGTTAGAAATTCTGTTACACCATTTATCTTTACTTAGCTACTCTTCCATGTTTGCAATTTCAGTCATATGTGCTTGGGGGTACCCAGATAGATTGTGATTGTCCAAAAAGAGGGCACATTTTGGTTGTCCAAAATGCCAGCACTTCCCAGTGTGGTTTCTAAAGGAGACGAGAAAAAATTTTCATAGCTTTTCTTTTGGATCACGTGGTATTGCCCCATTAGCAGTCATTAACTCCTGCTCTCAGATAGACTGACTTCTTTCTCTTTTGGTAGCAACTCTTTCTCTTCAATGCATCTTTCCATCTTGGAGTTCTGCTAGGTATTCCTTACTGCTTACATGGAGTTGCCTTTCATGTGAATAAAGCAAATTCTGAGCGCAGCGCTGCTTCTTCCGAATCATTTTGTGCTCCTGTTCTGTGGATTCTGTTTGTGTGACTATCAGGGCCCCACGACGGTGGCAGCAGTGGTGGCTTGGGTGATGCTGACCTGTGAGGACTGTTCCTGTAAGGGGGGGCGTGCAGAGGCTGTGCGGGCAGAACGAGGCCTGCAGGCAGCACAGGCAGCTCACAGGGATGTCTGTGCATGGCACACCCTTTTTAAAACCTCTTGCCCGGGTCAGAACCACGGCACATCCCTCTTTCCCTGCCTCCAGCAACAGAAGGGCTTGTTTTATTGGCAGCCAGGGACCGAGATCTTTGCTGTGGCATTCAAGATTCTTTACTTGAAGAGGATATTGACCAATAATTTGGTCTGATTCTGGCGTACTGGCTTATTTTGAGAGATGTTCTCCATCCCTTTGTCTTCACACGTACAACATGTCCAGTCACTGAATTCCCCACTGGCTTGAAATGTCCTACCAAAAAGGTACTGTAGTTCTAATTGGTGAACCATCTTTAAATTATTTTCTAGTAAAATAGCGGATTTTTTAATTTGGAATGAAACTTGAGAGTGAATACACGTGCAGAATTTTTAAGGAGCACAGGTGTTCCTCTAATACCATGAATAGCACTTTGATTCAAACTTGAGTAGTCTAGAATGGTGTTGATATTTTTTTAAGGAACGAAGATTTACTTTAAAAATATGTCAAATTCAGTTGATTGTGTCTGAAAGAAGTCTTTGCAAGTAAGGGACTTGAAAAGCTTGGAATCAGTTTCCTGCTATTCTCCAACACATTTTGTATCTCCTTGGGGAAGCAATTTAGGCTTTCAGTCATCAAATCATCATCTCCAAAATGGAGATAATAAAGACATTCTTAGTGCCTGGGAGTGTTGAGATGACAGACCAGCTGATGGATCATTTATGGGTTCCAAGTGCCCTTATGTGCCCCTGTGTGGCTGTAAACCTCAACCTTTCCCAAAATGCAGCTACCCACTGGGCCCTCCACAGTCAGTGTAGATTCAGTGCATGATATCCTTACTAAAATGTTTTTTTGTGTAAGCAGTTTGATTGCCAGGGTGAGTTTGTTTGTGTTCATTCACTCTGATTTTGTCCCAAAGCAATTGCAAAGTGATTTGATCCCCTTGCTGAGAGAAGCGTTGTTTACAAGGTGTAGGCCACTTTCAGGGACATTTTAGCCAGTTAGCATTGCCCCCTAATTCAGGGTAGGGAGCTGGAAGAGAAATGTCATTTTGCTGACTCTGACTATCAGGTTGGTATTACCAGTGATCTCTGTATCTCATTTCAAATCCAGTTTGCCATGCTGTAACAACTGTGAAGCATGATGATCTACACAAATTCCTGTGATTTCCAGTGAAGGCTTTTTGTTTTCCTTTCTTTCAAATTGTCACCTGCTTAGAGCCTGCTTAGAGCCGTGTTAATTAGGGGTACTTCTTCCCTGACCCTTTTCCTCAAAAACCCATGTCAGCTAGAGTTACTTGTGAAGTGCAGCATCTTCACCACAAGCACAGGTGCAAGTACATTAGCCTGGAATTACCATAGCTCAAGAAACATGCCTGAATGTCTATAAGGAGTATAGCTGCACTCTTTTGAATCTTCCTGTGTAAATAAACCATTGATTTGTGATACCTCTTGGGATACTTGACCACTTCTTGGGATTTCTGCTTGCCCCACATTGATCTAACTATTAAGGATGTTACTTGGCATCATAAAGAATTTGTGACAAATGGTGTGATATTTGGATCTATTGCTTGTAGTCACTAACAGATATTTGTCCTGCTGCTGGGTGTTTTCCCTCTGTTAGCTAGAGGGAGAATCATAACCTTAACATTATTTAATTGGAGGCCTTTTGAGTTAATTAATTTAACTCTTCACTGCCTTTGATCGCATGGTTTTATGAGTATTTTTAATTGATCTGATTTGTATGGAAATGTAGTCTAACATTAATTTAACAAGATGGATTCAAATCAGTGGTCAACCCAGCTGTTCAATCAAGGGTATTGCTCAGTGCTATTTATGGGGTTTAATTTGAAGACCATTGCCACCCCGGAAACAAAAAGGGGAAAGGAGCTACTGGTGCTGAAATCCTGTAATTGTAAGCAATCCCAATCTTAGCTTGGAATTGTACTGGCCACAGCAAATAACCATGGCTTGCTTTCCTTTCCACTGAGTTTTACAAATACAAATAGAAATATTGAAAGGCAAAGGGGAGCACTTAACCTGTGAATTTAAGTCCAGTTGGATTTAAGCAAACCACCCATTTATTCTTAGATTAATGGCTTGCAGGCAGACTCTATCAGTTGTGGACTGTATTGTATTAATTTGCAACTGCAAGAGTTAATGCTAGTAATTGCTTTTCCTCTATAGAGAGAGCCTGTAGTAGATTGCTTTTACATGGCAATCTGTGATTGATAGATCAGGGAAAACAGGACCAAAGAAGGTTACTGCCTCCCAACAACTTCCCTCTTCAAATTAAAATAATTTGCAATTTGTAGGATGCCTTGTCACACGTGCTTCAGGAATGAAGCAGTAAACACACTAGGCTGCATTCCCTTAAAGCAGTGAACCTCTTACTGCCTTTCTTTCACCAAACCAAACAAGTCGTGTTGTTGGGAGTCCATTGAAAACAAGTGTGCTGGTGAAACAGTCCCCAGACCCCTTCAGCAAACTTCCTGTACGGTCAGGCAGCGGACCTGATGAAAGAGCCTGTTTGTGAACCTTTGGATTCCTTCCATTGATTTGTAAATCCACTTTATTAAAGTACTGCCGAAGCTAGTGAAATGAGCAGCCGAGGGCTCCCATCAAGTTCCTAACAAATATCTGATGCAGCTTGGATCACTGGTACTGGCACATGCTTTTGAAATTGTTTTTTTTTCTTCTGCTGTGTTGGATCGTTTCGAGACTGGGGGAGTAGAGACGTAGGAGGAAAAATGCAGTCTCCATCAGCCACACATTACATGGCTGCTTTATTTTTCAATGCTGCTAAAACTCCTCTTATTTAATATCGATCATACCAAGGAGCCAGCAAAGTACAGTGTTAATTGGGTCCACTGGAATTCTTGTCCCCTGGGAGAGAGAGCTTCCTAGGCAGGGAGGGCGGAGGGAAGGAGGGAGGGAGGGAGAGAAGGAGGGAGGCAGGCAGGGAGGAGGGGACCCACTGTGCGCCGCATAAAATGTAAGTGCACTAGACATCAAGGCTTCTGCTTGCATCGCTGGGAAGCAGTCGCGGCGGTTCCCACCCGCCCCCCTTTCAGAAATTAGCCAACTATTTTTTTTGTCTTTTTTTTTTTTTTTTTAGTCTGGTAGTTGCTCTTGAATTAACAGCTCCTTTCTTTTATTTTTCTTTGCTTTTTCTTTTTTCNTTTGGGGGGGGGTTTTTTTTTTTTTTTTTTTTAATTTGAATTGTTTTCCTCTCCTTTCTGCAAAGCTGCAAAAGCTCTGCTTTGAAAACTGCTGCCCCAGAGTGCAGTTGCTTAGCTGTCCTGTCAGCATTGTTCTAATGCTCATTCCATATGTATGTCACATAGGAGCAGTACCCTCCTCCTTTCCCTTCCCCCCATCCATGCATTTGATTTTTTTTCCCCTAAAGACCGATTTTTTTTTTTTTTTTTTTTTTTTTTTTTTTAATTTTTCTGAAGGAGCTTGCAAACGGGGAAATTCAAACTGAATGTTTCTGTGCTGTGGTTACTTACATAGCCAAGACCACATTTCTCTTAGAAAAAGTGTTTACTCTGTTCCTTCTTTTCCCTACTCCCTCTTTTTCTTCCCTATAAGCACAAAGGCTTTAAAAACTAAGATCTATAGTTCCTTTTGCCTTTTTTTTTTTTTTTTTTTCTCTTTTGCGTTACCGTGACAGCATGTATCTCTGTTGCTGAAGAATGAAGCAGGCAGGCTGGAGGTTTTTTATGTTCAGTGCTTTTGGGACCACTAAAAAGAAGTCTGCAGAGAAATACGTACAGCAGCTGTGCCAACTGAGTTTCTCATGACTGTTATCTGTCACTTACTCTGACTAAAAGGTAAGGGGTTCTTTAGTATTTTTGTTAAAGTCTTTGTGCATTGTTTGTGTGGTGTCATTTGACATGTGCAACTCCGTGGCTCAGGAAGGGAGGTGGGTTGTGAAGATTTTTGTGTTAAGGTATTATAGGTCACCCAAGCAAAGCTCTTTGCATCCAGAGGAGAGAAAAAAAAAAAAAAAAAAANNAAAAAAAAGATCTTGTTTCTTGGAATTGTTTCCCTTGTCATCTCAAATGGTTCCTCCAGCTTAGCTCGGTACTGATTGAGACATAAAGCTGGGGCATTATCACTGCTGCTTATCTTTCCTGGTGCTCTTTCTCTACCTAGGGAGCACACGCACCCAAGTTGGTGTGTGCGTGCGCAGATGTGGGGTAAGGCATAGCCCCGGTGCATGGCAAATACTTGGCAACATGCACATTCTCCTCTCTTACTGTAACTAAATGTCTTCAAGCACCCTTCGCAAGGTAAGAATGCCTTAGTTCAGCACACTGCAGCTTATGCCTGTTTAAAATTATTACTTGGATTACAGTGCATACTGTGGAAAGTTATTAGTTTCCACAGAGACCAGTTTAATTGGGGGGTATGTGTGCAGCGGTTCTGTTTTGTGCTTTCCATACACTACTTGTGGGGGAGTATGAAATGTTATTTTCTTCTTAATTCTTGGTAAGGGTGAAGTTTACACTGTCTGTTAGGCATAGCAAATGAAGTTATAGCTGAAATCGATTAAAGCTGTGAAGAAGCATAGCCTTACAAGGCTCTTCAACTTAGCCTGAGAGTCAGAAGATACTTTATTAAAATATTTTTTGCTCTGCATTGAAGTATGCAGAATTGTAAGCAGGAGGGCATCTTCTCCGAGCAGAATTAGCGGCGAATGATGCCTGGACTGGATCATTATGTCATTTATGTGTTAGAAACCTGTTTAATCCACAGCCTTGGTGTGCGCTGCTTTTTTGTGTGTGTGTTCTGGATACATCTTTCAACAGCCTCTTAGTTCAAGAGGGCATTGTTGTATAAAATGTGTTAATGTGTTTCTGCTTTGCAGGCATGCAGAAGTGCTCTCTGTAACTGTCCCCTTAGCTGTGACACTGCCCGCTTGGCATTTTGGAAAGAGCTGATTTTAGGGCTCACATTGCTTTCTTTCACAGTTATTTGTGTTCTTGCTTCTTAGCTGTTAGTTCTCTGCATGGAAAATGCATCTTAAGGGTGCTCAGTTCTCATGCTTTGCAATCGTAAGTGACTGAGGCAGTTGGGCAACCTGATTTAGTGGTGTCGCTTTACCAGGAATGTTGCATTGCTTATTTGAATAACCAGGAATGCCACCAAATATGTAATTACTTCAAAAACAGTCTAAATATACAAAGTGTGAAGGAAGAGAGAAAGGTCCTGTCTGCAGGCATTCATTTCTTTCTGTGCTCTGGCTGTTTATAATGTTATTTCAAAGTCAGGTATTTCCTAACACATGCTCAGTGATTATTTTCCCATTCTTGTTGCTTTGTATCAGCACTGAGAAAACAGTCATTTAGATAACAGGTTTTCATTGATATCCTTTTTATAATATAGAAAGCAGTATAAGAAGCAGTAATAAGTTGAATTGGCATCTGCTAATTATGCTGAATACAGATTGTGAGCTCTTCAAGTCGTCCCTTGCCTTAATGCTGTTAGCATATTTTAGCACTGGCAACCAAAGGAAAGAAACTGGAATGTTCCTGCTTGTGGTTTTTTTAGAAAAAAAAAAAAAGACTTGTGAAGAAGTGTGAAGTTTGGGGGGGGGGCGGGGTTTAATGTTTCTGTGCTGGTTGTGAACAGAACATCATACACAGTTTGGTAGCACTTGGCAGAATTGTGATCCCTGAGAAACTGACCTGCTTGGTGATCACTAGAGTTAAATTTGACCCTTGGAGACAAAACCATTGTCTGATATAAAACTTAACCTTAGGGCAGGAAAAGTTTGAGAGTTTTGTTGTCACCAAATACGTGATTCTTACGCATCTCTAAGAGAGACAATTAAAAATACAACTCTTCTCAACTTAGTTGTGGCTCTTCATACTATGTGGCAATTTTGCTCACCTCATCTCAAAGCTGGAAGTCTCGGGCGTCCGTGGAAGCAGCAGAGCTGTGCTTCTGTCCCGATGTGCTGAGCCGGGCTGTGTGCGTTCCCGCTGTGCGGCTGCTGTGGGGCCGTGGCAGGAGCGCGGGTTGCGGGCTGTGCCCGGACCGGGCCGNGAGGGGAGGCGAGAGCCGCTCATCCCGGTGCCGGGCACCGCCGGGGGAGCGCCGGGAGCCGCCTGTCCACCGGGGCGTTTGCACGGAGCCTGGGCACAGCCGGCAGCCCCTGGTGCCGCGAACATCCAGCGGTGCTCGCTGGGGCGTAGTGTGGTGGCTGATACAGGTGCTCTTCTCAAGGAGCATCCCGCTGCTGTGCTGGGGGCTGTCCTGAGACAGGTTTAGACCGAGCAGAAACCTAGCCACGCTTCGTCTGCGCTGGGGTTTCTGCCTGTGGAGCTGCCCCTGCCTCTGTGCACAGCTCCCTCTCGCCTGGCTCCAGCCTGCAGACGAGGAGACTGAGGGGAGGTCTCATTGTGGTCTTCAGCATCCTCATGAGAGGAAGCAGAGGAGCAGGCACTGATTCCTTCTCTGTTGTGATCGGTGACAGGAAACGAGGGAATGGCCTGAAGTTGTCAGGGGAGGTTTAGGCTGGATATCAGGAAAAGGTTCTTCCCCCAGAAGGTGTTTGGGCACTGGAACAGGCTCCCCAGGACAGTGGTCACAGCACCAGTCTGGCAGAGTTCAAGGAGCATTTGGACAATGCCCTCAGGCACCTGGTGTGACTCTTGGGGTGTCCTGTGCAGGGCCAGGAGCTGGACTTTAGCGATCCCTTTGTTACCCTTCCAACTCAGGATATCCTATGATTTTGCCAGTAATGATGGTTTGGCACATAGATTTACCATCAGCTGTTTCATCCTTCTGTAGAGAAGCGGTATCTTGAACTTCAGGGATTGCTGTGCGTGATGGGGATGGACACAGTGGGAAGTGTCCTGTGTGGGGAGGTGCAGGGCTGAGTAGAGATAGGAGAGCTCCCAACCAGGGAGTTCTCCAGGTCAAGGTGAGTTTGCCTAGGGATGGATGGGCAGTGCTGGAACTGCATGCTTTGGATGTTAGTGTGTTATGGCAGTGCTGTAAGTCTTGAGCCCATGAGCCTAATCTTGCTAAAAGTGGTGTCAGAGTCTTTTTAATAAGACATTATGATTTTGGCTTAAGTTTTGGGTTTTCTTACTCTCTTATGTGCATGTGTAAAACGCAAAGCATATTTAATGAGTGAATACTTCAAATGCTTCCAAATTAATTAAAAACAGTTTCACATCTGGAATAAATCCAGTACCTTTCATGGATGGCTTCAACTTTATGGTTTTTCCCTCTTGTGAGTAAGCCCTGTGAATATTCCTGCGTGGATGCCTGTGAAAATTGGAGTAGCAGAATCTGGCTTATTTTACAAAGGAGAGAGATGTGGAACCCCCAGAGATCAATAGAATCTTGGCCTTTCTTCCAGCAGACCTTGGATAAGACCTAATAATATAATATGATTTTATGATAGGTCTGTGCATGGTCAGGTTTTCTCAGGGTACTTTGTCGTGAAGGTAACTGCAAATCTTAATTAAAATTTGTTGTTTCTTGGGGTTCAACTACTGTTTAAATTCACACAGGTTTCAGAGGGGCTTGAATTATGCACCACAAACAAACAAACAAAAAAATAGTGCTTTTATGATAAGCTTTTTTTTTTCTTCTGCTTTCTCTGTCCTCAGAAGTAAATAAAATGAACAGATTTTTCTATGTGAGAATGTTGTGATTTAAACTGACACAACTAAGTGACCTAAAGATAAGCTTATTGCATAGATAAAAAATGCAGGGTTGGGTTGTTTGAACTGCATTAGCATCAGAATAGACATGGCTGAGTAAGTTGGCTGAGGTGCCCATGCAGAACTGGGGTGGGTTGTTCTTTGGAAAGATTCAGAGCTGGGAATTCTTTTCTGAGCCGTAAATAAATAAATCTGTGTCCTCAACAGTTAATGAATACAGAAGTCTGGGCAACTTTAAGCTGTTCGGGATATTTAAGAAATCCACATGGTGCTTTTGTTAGAACTGTTGATTTCCATTTTTTTTCTTCTAATATTTCCATTTTAAGGTTATTGTTAGGTTGGTTTGTTTTTGGTTTTGTTTTTTTTTTTTTTTTACTTGCTTTATTTATGCTGAAAGATGCTGTTGATAATGTTTTTGCCAGCACTTTCCTGTAACTCCCACAGCAGTTTTTTTGTGTGTTGCACCAAAATACTTCCCCCAAAACTTTTGGTTCTCGAGCTACAGATGGAAATTGCAGAGTTTTGTACTTCAAGTACCTTGTCTTTGGAATTGTCCTCTGGCTGCTTGTGCTGGATCCTTTGGGGATGCCAAGAAAATTATCTTGCAGGGATCCTACTGTGATTGCATATACAGCTTTTCCAAGGGAACTCAGTGTGTTTTGCAGACCAAAACTAATTAAACCTCATGACATTCATGACAGACAGATAAGCATAAACCACAATAAGTAAACTAAAACAGGAAGAGGTGAAGAGCTCAAATTTCCCATGGTAGTAAACAGTGACATTCCCACTGAACCAAGCTATAGGTGCCATGTACTTCTGAAAATGAGGCTGCTGTTCACTTGGCTAGGAGAGCTACCCTTTTGGCACTGGATTTTGTGGAGGTAGTTAATATTTACAGTTTTGCATCTAGCACCTGCCTATTAAAGATTGGTTTAATTCAAATTGCCTAAACATTTCCTTGCTGCTGGGTTCTTGGTGAGTCTGCATAAGCAGTATCATCTTGGGAAGTTACTGAAATGTCCTCATGCTGTTCCAGACTTCTTTTAATTCATAATTTTTTGAATTAACCAGCCTTGATTGGAATTGTAACTTTTTGCATTAAGTAGAAAGTGCCTGATAAAGGTGCCCCAGCTGTCACAACGCTGACAGGTTGTGACCATTACTGGGTTCTGACTTCATTGATGTCATGTTTCTAGGTATTCCATTTTTGATGTGGCTTTTGACAGAGGTGTGATACTCTTGACATTGCTGTGATGGCTGTTGGTCATAGGCGAAATGAAAAACGGGTGCTGGTGAAGTGGATGAGCTGACCATACAGTAAAATGGAATGGGAATGAGAAAGTTCACTCACTTAAATGCTTTGAGTGGATAACTGCTTCAAATACAAGAGTACAAGGCATTGGCTTTAGAAAATAAAGGGTTTAACCAGTCTGTTAATCAGAGAATTATGGTGCTATAAACCGCATTTGCAGGTATACTGATACAATGCACAAATTCCATTAGGACATGCTGTACTGATACAATGCACACATTCCATTAGGACATGCTGTACAACTGGGATATACTGATAGAGTGAGAGAAAGCTATGGCCCTAACTTGTACAGCCTTTTAAGAAAGCATTTTAGGCATAGGAGCCAGTTAAAAAGGTTAATTGGGCGAGATCTTTTTTGTGGTATGTGAAAGTGAGCTTTGACGCTTGAGAAGATAAAGCATCAGACAAAGCAGTGAGGTGTTCAAGGATATGAAGCTGTTCCAAGTAGAAAAATGAGGATCATCCCTACACAATCTGGAAGAGGGGAAGTGTAAAAAAAGTGACAGAATATACTGAAGATGGGAAGGTTCTTTAAACGATCCAAGACCCAACTCCCTCCCCCCACCAAAACTGTGAGTAGAAAGAGTGGGGAAGACAAGTTGCCTTTAGATCTTACAGAGATGACAAGGGTTGCACTGGGAAAGGAGTAAAGTTTGGGAAAGAGACAAAGCCTAAAAGAGGACAGGGAGCTTAAAGGTGCTGGTAGGACCTCTTCTGGCACCTGAAAGCATCCAGGATGGCAACAGAGTTCCGTTACAGTGTGTGTTGTCAGTCCGTCACGGGAAAAAATGAGCCAAAAAGGAATGTGAAGGTCTCACAGAAAGACTGCAGGGGCATCTGGAGAAGCAGGGATGTTGAGGTATGTGCTCCTATAAACTGTCACACATACTGGAAGAGAGGAATACCAGAGTTCATCCTCAGCATGACAGAGTGGCTGAACCCACCAGAACTGCTTTATAATCATTGGTGGTTGGGGTGAATAAGTTGCCACTGAAATCAGGAGAATAAATGAATGCTTGCTGAAGTTGAGCCGAAAACCCAGGTGTTTAGCATGATGCTCTAAGTGCTAACACCAAAAAGCAGGAGTTAATTTTGCATTGGCTTCCTTACTGTAGCCTCCCTCCCTATGAAACATCCCAGACCATGAGCTGTTGATATTGGAGCATAAGTATTCATTTTTGAATTAATTCTAATAATGTGGATATGGGTCAATATACAGTAGTGCTTGGTGCTGATGAAGTAGATTTCAGACCAATGGGGTCTGGAGAAGAATACAGTTTCAGTATTTCTCATATTGCACATTTCAGTTTGCTGAGAACTTGGAGCAAAGAGCAGCATCTCTGCTGGTTATGCAGTTTAATTAGTGCCCATCATTACTGAATAACTCCCATGAAGGTGAATATAGGCTTAGAGAAATCTTCAGCTCTGCAGAGGGACTGTAACTAGATGCTAAGAAGGGGCTGTTCATAAATGGGAAACAAAAGGGCCCTTTATGCAAAAGTAGCTTGTTAGCTTTTTGTTTTTAAGCTGTAGCATGTCTAAGCGATCAGGGCGTCACACACTAATAAACTGGCCAGTCCCACTGGAATAGACATTCTTGGTGGTGATTTAGAAGGTGCATTTATACAGTAGCCTCCAACTTCATTACTACGCTGTTTCCTTGGATACTGAACATTTTGCATATAATTGCGAGAGGGACGTTAACAATGCTTCTGGCTTCTAATGGTTTTAATAAAAGTTTTTCATATTACCTGGTTAGTAATTCTCTTTTTCCTTTAATATTCTGTATCAGAGAGGAAGAACAAAAGGAAGTGATTCTTGTCAGCTAATTTGCACAAATTCTTTTGAGCCAAGAACAGGTTTTATTTCTTAGAGTGTGGAAATCCTGCATGCTATTTCTGGAATTATGTTGCTGAATGGGTTGTAAATAGGGGTTAGAGTGCTACTATTCATTGTAACATGAAATTCACACTGTTTGGGAACAATTTTACAATAGTAAAGAAAAAGCTGTTTAAATGCTGGGCAGTAAACAAAACTTGTTATGGGTGTGAAAGCATTTAAATACTTCATGTGTCTATTTAAGGCATGGGTATTTTGATAGTGTTCAGTATGTTTCTCAAAGGTACTTTCTGCTCTTTACACACCATCTTGGTTGCCTCAACTCCGGCTGTTGTTTAACAAACAGTTTGAGCTGCCATGGACATGGAAAGGATCCTGCCTGCCCCAGGCACCCGTTCCCATCTCCCTCCCTCCCTTTTGTTCACAGGCGTATTTACAAATATCAAATTTGGGGCAGCTCAATCCCCACAAAGAACAAAATCAATAAAAAACAAATAAACAAAACCCAAATTAAACCAAAACAACAATAACAAAGACAAAACCAATGCCAAAAACATGCGTACACACACAAACCACAAAAAATAAAAACAGAAGAAAACTAACAGGAAAAAACAGGGGAATTGAGCCTGGGACAGCTGCCTCGGTGGCTACGGTGGCTTATCCTGCTGTAAAGTGATCACCAAGCTGTGGCATGAAAGGATTATGCCTGAATATAATTGGTTGTGCAGAGTGTCTGCAACTCTTGCAAAGAAGTTGGTTGGAGCCTGTGGGCTGCGGTGCCCAGGCACACACGGTGAGCTGTGCCGTCTGTTGTGGCCCTTCACAGATGCTGCACATGAGCAGGAAGCTCTGTGTGTGTTACCTCCGTGGTTTTTGCACCTCTCATTGTTCCACTGGCTGCAGAGGATGCTTTCCTATGCACTTGAGGAATGTCTGCTTGGGAGCAATATTTTTTCATGTCAAAAAAAGAATTAATGCTTTCATGTTCTTCAAGACCCTGTTAGACCTTGGGATATTCCCTAGAAACACAGCAACAAGGATTTAAACTCTGAAATGTCTGTAACTGTCACAGGCTCTGTAGTTACATGAGGTATGAGGGCAGCTGGGTGTGATGAAATGGGCTGTACATGTGTGTGTGTGTTCTCACCCTCACTCAAACTAGAAATGAGCTCTCTTACTGGAAAATGGTTTCAAGTTCAAAACATTGTGCATTTTTAGTGTTGAAAGAACTACCTTAGATTCCTTCTGATGCTTTTTCTTCAGAGAAACAATATATTGTGTAGTTAATTTAATAAAATGAAAGCATTTTCCCAAAAGACAGAGAATACAGAATTTAATAAAGTGGCATTTGAAGATAAATTCTAGGGATGCATATGAGAAGATTTTCTAACAATATACTCAGTTTTATTGAAGTCCTCACAGCAGCTTTCATATGCTGAAAGCTATTGGCAGTCTTTTCCTATCAAAGTGGTACAGAACTATATTATACACAGATATTTTGTTCTTACCCATAATAGTTTCACAGGCAAGGCATGCTGCTTCCCCCCCCCCCCCCCCCCTTCTGTGTGGATTTGTAAGCTTGGTGTAGTAAGCTTATGCACTGCTATTTCATATATCTTATTTTTTTTCCCTCTGCATAGTTTCATCTTAAAAACACAGAGGAAACAGGTTAAATTATTCCCAATGATTTTGATCTTTGACCTGATGCTCTCTGAAACAAATTATTTTGCTTTTTTTACCTTTCTGGAGATTTGCAGGGGTCAGGTTGAAATAGCAGCTGACTTTCAGTCAGTGTGTAGTGGAGCCTGAGGAAGAGCTATCTGCAAGTAGTGCCTTGTTACGTGGAACACCATGAGTTAAGTGTTGTTGTTTAGGCTGGAGTCCTTTTTATTTCATCTGTTTTCTCCTTCTCTTGTCAGAAGAAAAAGGGTAAGAGAATGGTGAATATGTGGCCTGAGCTTGCTTCTGTGGGATGCTGTAAGAAGGAACATCCATGTACCTTTGCCTAGCGCAGCACACCATCACAGCACCTTTGGGATGAGGCAGGAGTGATGGAGCAGCGTGGCCATAGCCATGCCTGAGTTTTTAGGGAGTAGGTAAGATGGAATGGGGTAACCAGCACTGATTACTCTTGGTGAACAAACAGAAGGTGTAGAGCCAGTGACTAACTGTGTCTCGGGAACATGGATCAGCAGCTTGGGGCCATGGGATCTGCCCCATTTATTGGGAGGCATTAGGTTGGATGTTCAGCATGTGATGTGAGATGGTCACTTCACTAGCAACTCCTCTGCTTGTCAGAATGTCTAAGGAGTGGGGTGGCTCTATTAGGAAGATTTATCTGCAGGGACTTGGGACTTGGTGTGGCACCAGCAGGCAGGGAGCAGTCAGACCAAGGAGTCTGACAACAGACTGAAGCACAGGAAGGAGACAGGATGAATGCATGGTCAGGGGGGCTGGGCCTGACCTTGCCTTGCATGTTTAGGTGACTTACTCCAGCAAGTGTTTGGTGTGCATGCCCAGGATTTGGGAGCACATACTTTGCAACTTAACCTTTGGCTGCAAGTGATCCTAACTCGAGGAGAACAAATAGAAAATGGTGAGATATTGAGATGTGACTGTTCTTCTTGGTGGCTGCCATTGTAAACAACATAATGGAGCCATAACACTGCTGTTGATGTTGTTGGTGTTACTGTTGTTATTATTATTATTATTATTATTATTATTATTATTATTATTATTATTATTACCTCTGCCTTACTGGTCTCCACTTCATGATCAGTGTCCACTTAACTTTCCAAGATTTAGGTGTAATTTTGAAGACCAAACCCAGACTCCTGACCTGTAAATAAATGATGAGTTTTCAATGGCAGCCATGGCAATGGCGGTGGGAAACACAATTGTACGAGACCATGTTCTGGGAATTTAGGCCATAAATGCCGGTGAGTATTGCTTTGTAGGGAAACCTACCCCTAGATTTTGCAGGTACCAAGGGCAGCATAGTGAGGCAGTGAGAGCTGGAATATGTGGGAGGGGTCTCCTGTGTAACCTGGAGCAAGGGGCTTCAGATACTGTGCCTGTTTCCTCATCTGGAAATGGACTAAGTGTGTGCACTAACCTGACCTTCAAGTGTGCATGAAAATCAGGGACCTCAAGGGCAGCATTGTCAGGGCAGGTGAAGGCACTTTGCAGTTGAAGCTTTTGTGACAGCCAGTGAGTGTGGGTGCCTCAGAGAAGTCCAGTACCCATAGGGATTTCAGGAGGTAGCAGTCTGCTATGGAATTTGTTCCTGCTTTCCAGTGTGTCTGGTGGCGAGGCTCTCCGTGAAGCCTGGGCTGCTATGCTTGTTTAAAGTGTGTTTCATAGAGAAAGGGCAGATTGTAGATCTGGATGGCATATTCCCCTGGTTTTCCATGCACTGCTCCTGTAGATATTTGAGGAACATGCTTCTCTAGAGGGAAGCGTGCAGCTCTCTTAGTGAGGAGAGCTTAAAGAAAGCCAAGCTTCTTTTTTTTTTTTTTTTTTTTTTTTTTTTTTTTTTTTTTCTAAAAGAAATTTGTATGATTTTGACATTTGAAACTGGATCACAAATGAAAATACATTTTTTCTGAGGTTCTGCCTCTTATGCCAAATATTTTAAAGGCACTTTTCCAAGGTGATTATCAAAAATCTGCATTAAGAGATACCTCATTTAATCTAACATATGCTGATTGCCATGAAGATATTTTCAACAGATACTCTGCCATGGTGTCTGTTATTCTTCAGGACATAAATAACTGTTAGACTGTAGATGACTCTGTGGGTAACTAGTGGCTTATGGGTAACCTCTTTTCTGGCACAGAAATAATGGGTTGTTTGTTCTTCCAGTTGAAGTCCTGATGTGTTTTGATGTTTCTGATTTACATTTTTAGCACTGTTCCCGATGCCATTCAGTGTTCTGTGAACAGTCTTTAAACTTGGTGTTTATTTTGGAGCATTGGTTTTCCAGCAAACAAATATATGATTAGTAATTAATGGTTTTGCTATAAATAAACAAAAGAAAACAGTTCAGCTTTAAATAGTGATCTCTGCTCTGTGGAGCTTTTAATTGAGCCGTGCCTGCAAAGTTGAACCTTTCCAAACACGCAACTGGCTTTGAGGGACTCCCAGCTGTGGTGACTGAACTGGCCGAGTTGGAAAGCTGAAGCTGTGGTGGTTTGAGTTAATGTATGGTTAGCTAAAAAGTGGTTATTGTCTCAAATATCTGTGCATTAGCCGACCATAGGAGTGAGGAAGAATCGTGGTTTCAGTACGGGTGAAATGTTTGAATGTGAGAGGGGTTCCAGCATGCTGAAGATTCCAGAACTGTGCTTTTCCTTTGAGGGCTGTTCTCTGGCTGGTGGTGACTGCTGGAGGTGGCACCGGAGGTGCTACCGGAGGCTCTTCCACACAACCAAGACAAATCTGTCTCTGCAAGTGCCACAAGCACTCCCTTGTGTGCTTCATAAATAGTATATTGTTACTTTCCCTTCAAAATTACTCGATTTAACACTGTGTATGGATTTGAGCATTTCTAATGCAGATAGCAGTCCAAGGCCAACTTTGTTGGAGAACTTTCCTCCTTGCAGTGATCGAACCTTAAGACATGAGCTGAAAAGAAATTTGTAGGTTTCTCTCAGAACTGTTAGGTTTAAGGCTGACTCCATCTACTTTTCTATTTCCCACATGATGTCTGTGGTGTTTATTCCACTTATCTGAGAGAAAGTGTGATTTATTTGAATTGATGTAGCTGTGCATTGCTTTTTACTTAGACAGGTTAACCAACTACTATGGCCTGAGCTGGATGTAATTTTAAAAAGTAATGGCAACAGCCCTCTCTCTAAATACTACCTCTGAACAAATGACAAGCGTTCTGAATTTTTTTCAGAAAAAGTTGGAGAGCAGCCACAGTACTTATCAACAATCTTTTTTTTTTTTTTTTTTTTGGTGAACAGTTGTGGGCTCTTATAGTTTGTCCAAGTTTTCAGAGACTGTTTCATCAGAGGGCCACTGAGAGGCAGATTTTGGGGAGCTGGCTTTCAGGAAGGTGGCTCTGCAGTGCCTAGCAGCCAGACTCATGTACATGTCTCTAGTTGGTTGTAGACAGCTCCAGTGTGTTGCTCCAGAAGCAGCTCCATGTTATGCCTGTGACACAGCAGCAAGTGCCAGCACCCTGCAGATTCCTGTCCTACCAAAAGAAAAATGTTCATTGCTAAATCTGGGTTTTGTTCTCAAATTTCAAACTTGTTGAGAATCTCAATCAAAATATTTTCTCCTTCCACTTCCATCATGATCTCTTTGTATTGCTGTGTGTCACAGCTCTCTTGAGGAGAAATGGCACTGCAAAACCAATAGTTCAATTCCTAGCCTCAAGAAAGAATTTTTCTTTCTTTCTTCCTGACTAGGTTAGTAAGATCTAGCTAGTTCTTGAGTAGTTGTTCTGTTTAATTGTGTTTTTGTTTAAAGGCTTAAGGGTACCTGGTTCATATGTCTTTTTTGGTGTAGAGTGAAAAGCTTTATCCTACAGTCTTTGTAAAGTCCTTACTGGACTGTCATGATTTTGATTTGGCATCTCATAACCATAGAACCGTAGAATGGTTAGGGTTGGGAGAGATCTCTAAATATCATCTGGTCCAACCTGACAGTCTTTTCCCTTAATCTCCATTTTATGTTGTGCATTTTACATGGCGCTGTCAACGGTGAAGACGCTTTTGTATATGCATCTCTATTTTCAATCTCCCTTCATTTGCCCATCTGTAAAGGTCTGGACCATTTGAGCTGCCCTACGTCCCCACACAGAGTGTCTGAAGGAGATATATAGTATTTTTTTCCTCTGAGAGTAACAGCTTACTGCTGTCCTTATACCTACATACCTATTTATGGCCCTGGAAACAGTAGTTGTAAATCTCTTGGACTTCTTTGTTACTATAAACTATATCCAAATAGTTTATACAAGACTCTGCAAGCTGTCAGAAGGAGTATGTGCAGGATCCCAAACACAGAGCAGACCAGAGGCAGCAACCGGCAGCAGCTGGGACTAGCGGGTGTGAGTTTGCAGGAAAACAGCCATGGAAGAGAGTTCATGGTGGGAACTGAGCCTTGTGTGGCAAAAGTGGAATATGCGTTTTTAGCTGCAGGTACATCACCTTCACATCAGTGCTGGAGTTCAAAAAGGGGCTTATTTCAATGCTGTGCTTCACCAGGTATTGTTAAAAAGTTGAGATTCAGATTGCTCTAAGGTTTTGTACAAAGACTGTCTCATCTCAATTGCATCATCATCATTATTATTAATTAGCATTATTAGCATTATTATTTGCATTATGGCAAGGGCAGAGTTGCCAAAAGCCCAATCAAATCACTGCTCAAGTCTCAGTGTATGCAGCTGGAATGTGCCCTGTGGCAGCTGCAGTCCTGCTCCCCACCCTCAGCAGTCTCTGGGTGTATGAGAAGATCTCTCCCTCCTAAGGATCAGAGGTGCAGCTTGGTAAAAAGCTGGCTGTTTGGTGGGGGTTCCAAATTTACTTGTGGGAGAGCTGGGGAAAGACCAGCAGTGACAGGAGTGGGACTCATCAATGCTGGACTTTAGCTGCTGACAGAGCTTTCAAGCTAGGACTCCTTGGAATGGGGTCAAAGTAGATTTATGAATAAAACATAAGGAAAAAAAAAATAAAGGCCAGATAAGCAAGAAATAGTATCATTGAGTGTGTTCCAGAGGGAAGTCCCCATGAAAATAACTGCCTGATTTTGAAACTGCCCCAAAGCATCCCCATTTTACAGTGACTAAGAAGCAGGAGCCAGGGGGGATTTGAGATACACAAAGCGTGAAAACTGGATAGCAGCCTTTGTTTCCCTGGAGGCAGACCACCAAGGGACAAGCTCAAATCCTTTGTAAGGTGGCTCCCAGGAATTCTCTTCTGACAGATCTCACATGGTGGCAAATTATTCCTCCCCCCCTCCTCCTACGTTTTCCTCAAGCCATGTTTCATCCTCTAGGGGAAAGGGAGAGTCCAGCAGACCCTTTGCACCATTTCTTTGGGAAGAAAAATGATCCTCAGCTCCTGCTCATAAGTGGAAGCATTTGCCAATGAACTGATACTTGGCAAAAATTGGTGTTGTATGGAAAATAGCCCCAGCACCTGCTAGCAAAACAAAGTTATTCATAACATACGGCTGGGTGGCTAAATCTTCGCTTCCTAGGGACGGCCTGAATTACACTTGCTGCACGCTGAGCGGCCTGTCTCCCGTGTGGAATGACATGCAGGCAGCAGGAGGATTTGCAGCTCTGAGAAAGGTTAGGATTTATAGTGCTGTCTCTTGCAAGGGCTTACTCTGCAGAAATGATCATTTTGTCTTCACCTTCTCTTTTGGGGATAAACACATCATGATATAATCATATACATGGAAAAGCAGATCTTCGTGCTCATCGGGGAGCAGGTAGCTCCATGAATATATCTCCTGCAGTAAATCTGTCGGTGTCAGTAAGGTTTTTTTCGCCTCCTGCCAAGACTTAAACAGAAATCTTTAATTCATTTCTGTATGGCACAAGTTCTAAATTCTTACTCTGTATTCTGATTTCTTTTCCTGGACAGTAAATTGATAGCCTTTCTTTACTGGGTGAATTGTTGTGGAGTGCAAGGAAGTTGTTTGGCCAAGAGAAATGTTGTTCAAACATGCTTTTTTCCCTTACTCACTATCCATTTGACAACATTCTAGTGATATTGCCTGTGTAATGAGGGGAGAGTTAAAAAAATTCATGTCTCTCTTTAGTCTGTGCTTCAGCTTTGCAAGTAGCATGACACCTTGGTCTTTAAACTCCTAGATCAATATCTTCCATATGCCTAAATAATCATTTCCATGAGTTCGGAAGAGTTTTCAATGGCTCTGTGCTACAGAAGAGACTTCTCCTAAGATGCCGCTGACATACATGGGCTCTCACCTCCTGGTTGCAGTATTGACAACAGATTTGTTTTCTGGGTTTTTGGTTTTTTTTGTTTGTTTTTTTGTTTTTCTATCACTGATGCAGCTTGATGCAAGTCTTTCATAGGTGGCAAATGCAAACCTACCACAACACTTTGCAAGCTTCTTTGTATGCTTTGTGCAGATCCTCATGGCCTGGTCATGCAGAAGTTTTGTGTAGTCAAATTGCTGTTGTTGATAGAAAAGAATGCTGAGAAGAGGTTTCACACCTTGTATTTTGATGGTTACACCACGAGAATAGATTGGCTGATGTTGATGTTGACATTTGAATGACAGGAGTTACCTTGAAAGATTAAGGCTACTTCCAGAGAAATCAAGAGCTTCTGTTTCTGGAGCAGATTCATGACTTCTCTATGTACTATTTAGACTTCAAATGCATGTGATGTTACTGTTCTGCTTCCTAAAAATACCTTTACATTTTCAAATATACCTTTTTTGCTGTAAATCTGCTTATTTAGTAAAATTTAAATAGCTGCTATTTGAAAGAGAATTGCAACAACTCTCTCAAGAAAGCAATAGTAATTTTGAATTGTAGTATTTGTCCATACCATGAAATCTGCAATCCTGTCCTGTGTGAGGAGACACACTTCCTTTTCCACTTGACCAAGAGAAATGCAAATTCAGATAAAAATTTCTCAGGCAAGGTTTCTTGACCTTCTTTTTTTTCCCATACACATGGGTGCATAAATACCTCAAGTCTCAGAAATTTATCTGAAGTCAAGAAAGTGTTTTTTCCTCCTCATAGCCCAGAGGACCTATATATGAACTTCACTTGGTTCTTCACCCTTCGTTGAGTGAAGCTGGAAGTTAAAGCACAGATGTGTTTCTTCTGTCTTCAAAGGACATGTAAAAAAGTCTTTAATGGTTGCTTTGTATTAGCTAGTCACATTGCCTGAATTTATTTGCCTAATGGCCAACTGGAGTTGCCATTAATGCTCTCAGAGTATAACTGGGATCGGAGGCAAAGTAGGGAGAGAGGAGAAAGCTCTTTTGTTATCTCTTCTGTGGCCTGATAAAAGCTCATTCCTCCTGTTTGCTGAAGAAATTTGCCTGCTGTATTCCTTATATTCTATAAAAGACCTTTTGGCTTTTTTTTACCCAAGAGACATTTGCACTGTTTTCTTTTTCAAGTATTTTATGGCGTGGGGATCTTTGGAATTAGAAAAATTAGCCTAGGGAGAAGGAGTCAAACCAAGGAACAGATAGCACTTGTTTCATATCTGCACATTGAGTTAGAGCCACATTTTTGGTGTGCAGCCATCCTGGCAGTTCCTGGGACTTCAGTCTTCCTTCTCTGTCTGGTGGGGTGTTATGTTTGGATGCAGCCCAGACTGGAGGTTGCCAGAGCCAAGACGAGACAAAGGAATGAGGATCGTACCTCTCTCAATTCCTCTGAGGAGCACCAGCCACCTACAGGTCCTTGCAGTTATTCTGCAAAGTTTGGGTTACATAGTTAGTCTTTGTTCAAGGAGCAAAGGAAAAGTACTCAAATGATGAACTGAATTTAAAATCATAAAGTTCTTGATGATGTTCAAATTTATTTTAAACAGTAATAAAAATAAAGACATGCTGTTCTATTTTTCTGGGTTTTTGTTCCCACTTCAAGGCCACTATATTTAATGAGAGCTAGAGTGGAAAGATTCTGCACTCCTATATTGTGTTATTTTTTTACCTTCTTGGGTAGTTAGAAGGGAGTTGTTATAAATGAACTGAGCCAAATAAAAAATACAACAAAAATTTATTAAACCGAATAAAGCCAAATTAGAAAAGCCCACCACCAACAAACAAAAATACAAAAAAATACAGGACCGAGCCCGGGAATTCGGCCTGGGTGAACCCGGGATCAGCCTCGCCTGCACTGATCCTCCACAGGTTCACAAATTGCTAGTCCAGGCTTGGGTTTTTATACAGTTTTTCAGCCCTGGGGCTGAGGAGCTCCCAGATTTCTATTGTACAGATTGTGTTGTGTAGATATGTAAAACAAGTTTTGGGGTCTCTGAATGAGATGGCCATACAGTATACAATGGTGTTGCTGCTTTTTTGGGAATAATTCATAGCCAGGCAGGATGGCCCACTCAATTCTTAATGAAGTTTTCTTTGTAGCCGATCTTATGATGCTGATCCCATGATGACGTTTCAGGGCTGGTGCCTGTGTCCTTATGGCCGTTCTGTAGAAATGCAGATGAGTTCTTGGAGCTGCTGTGGTTTGTGAAAGGGACTGTCCGGAATCTCCTATTAACTATTCATATCTCAGTTGGGTTGGTCTACAGCGCTGGGGACTCGAGGAGATAGATGTTTTTCTGCCTTTTGTTTTGTTTTGATGGTAGTCAGATTGGCTCCATATGAAGCAATTTTCTGTAGCCGAGTCTCACTGTGTGTGTCTGGTTTAAACTTATCCTTAACCTTATATTACATATAGACAGATATAACATAGTATACAGAAATGATACAGAAGAAATACAAATCGCATATTCCATCTATAACAGAGTTGTTTCCTTTTAGTCTCTGCTGCTGTTGTAGAGCAATTTTCCTCTCTTAGAAAACTTTTTCCCTGTTCCCTTTTCCCTTAATTTCCTTTCTTGTTTTCCCTTTTTTGTCCTTCATACTAACCATGTTGAGCAGTACTAGGGATTTTTTTTAGTAGCTCCTGCCCAAACATTTTAAAATCAAGCAAAAGTAATCACAACCTTTCTCTTCACTTTAAACATAACATTTTTTTTTTGACAAGGAGTGCCTTTAAAGAAATGCCTCCTAATTTATGGCGGGTTGCTTTGTACTTTGTTTCTGTAACCTATCTCGTTACATTTCCTGTGTGTTAAGTATGTATGTATTATGAGCTCTTAAAAACAAATAACCCAGAAGAAAGGAATTCAGTAAATGAATAAAACATTCTTGGGTTGCCCAAGTGGCAGCTTAATAGCTCATCCATTGGGACTTTCATATAATATAATGATGGTAGCCATATAAATATATGGATAGATGAATAACTTCAATGGGGAGCTTGTTACAACTCTGCATACCACATTTGAGATGAAATCAAACTTTGAAAGTGCTGCCTGGTATGCAGGTCCAATTTTTCCAATGCCAACCATGAAATTCTACCTTAAAATACTCAATCTGTGTGTCTGTGCATACATATGCACACTTAGCTAAAACATGCTTTCAATAGCTACATATGCTGCTTCTAGGTGGAATTTAGTGTTTCAGGACTGATATTGATTGCACCGAACCTCTAAAACTTTGTGGACTACTGACATGACTGGGTTTGCAGCAGTGTGTTTGAGATTAGGTCTTAGCCACAGCTTTCTTTAAAAATTACAAGATAAATGGAGTAGGAGCATAAGGTTGTCGTGTTATGTTGCCTAGGATATACACAACTTTTTCATTAGGTTCCCCTAAGCACAGGCTTTATAAATATCTACTTTGATGCCTGTCTGCCACAGCAGTCTGTAACCTTGGGTAGGGCTAAAAGTAAAGTTTCAAATTATATATATATATATTTGTAGCAATGATATTCTCAGGAAAACTGATTTCCAGTTACGCTGGACTTGAAAATCTGATGTTGGTGACCCTGAAAGATGGAGAGAAATCAGCTCATGCTGAACTATGGCATGGACAGAAGAAACTAGACCACCAAATGAGACATAGATAGGATAAGACAATTCATTTTCTTACTTCAAAGAATAGGAAAATGAATTTCTAGGAAGTTGCTGAACTGTGGTGAAAGAAGTCTAGGTGCTCATATGAAACATAACATCAGTCCCTTTTGTAAGCCAGCAAAATTTCTCTCTCTCTTAGCAGGGGGAGAAAGGGGTTTTGGGCTATAGAGAAAGGATGCTGACGTTCTCTTCATGAAAGGCAGCAATACAGTGATTGTCTGTAGTTTGTTTTAATAATGCGCATCACAGAAGGGGTCCAGCCCTTTCTTTTCCCGTGAGTTGTTTCTCATTAGAATTTCTCATTTTCATTGGCCCAATTTCCTCAGCAATTTATTGTATGATATATGTATAAATAAAATACAACTAGCATCATCTCCCACACTAGTCTAAACCAACAGCTTTTAGTGTCAGTACTCAAAAGTGATCATATAAAGCCCCATAAAAATAAGGGACTTAGATATTTTCATACTGGTGGATTAAATTGACAAATGTTTGTCGTGCTGAAGAATAAGGTGCCACTGCTGATCTTTCAGCTGAATGAAATGGCAACAACAATAAAATAATGTTTCCTAGAGGAAGTAGAAGAATTCCATCCTGGAGCTACTGGAGGTCAACCTGAGCATGGGTTCTTCCCTCATGTACTTAACACATACTGGAGAATTGTGTTTATTTGATGTATGAACTTTATAGAACAAGATATTAATTTTGTGCACAACAATTGAGTGGGCATATTCAGAAAAGGAACTGCCACAAATGACATTTGCTGGCTTCTGGAGAGTGGAGGTCCAGAATGTGATACAATCTTATATTTTTATTCTCTTAAAACGTTTATTTCTTTTTTTTTAAATTATAATAGAAAAGAAAGTAAGAAGGAGACAAAGGTGAGGGAGAACTGCTTGTGAAATTCAGTGTATTGAAAGATGAGTGCTTTGACAAACACTTGGGAGAATTGACCAAATTGATTAGTGTGTTAAACGATGGGATACAGACTGTGGGATCAGGAAGTTAAGTGTTGTGTGTGGACATTGCAACATCAGTATGATAAATTGGTCATTGTTAGTAGTATAACTGCAGGACTCCCTCTGTTACGTTGGTGGTGATAACTAATATTAATTCATATTCCAAAACTTGCATGCAATTTATAAATCTCCTTGGGGAAGCTAAGATGTGCTTGGGAAGTTTAAGTTAACCTGTGTCATTGACAACTTTTCCTATCCTTTTCCTTCCTGTATCCTAGCTTGGAGAAAACTAGATTTTCAAGTAGCTTTTAAATGACGATGAGAACAATGCATGTGTGCAGTGGGTCTTTCAGTAATTGCCTTTTCAAATTGATTTTTATAATTTTCACAAGTAGCAGTGTTTGTACTCTGTACCAAAGATACTTACTATCACTGTCTTATGGTATCACCTGCCTAGTTTCCTCAGGCTCCATTCCTTGGCTTTCAAGGAGGAAGTGATAAGAAGGACTGGGCTCCCAGCTTCTGCAGTACCCTCCAGCAACCTTCAGCCAGTGCCTCCACTTACTTTGTCTCTGCTCTTGTATCTCTACTTAACCTCACCATTTAGATTCTTGAAGTGAAGCACTGGGCCTTTTCTGAATATATCTGTATTTAAAGTAATGACTGCATAATGGATTTCTTATTCTACTTGTTCTTGGTGGCTCAAATTTCATCATTCTTAACTGACCATAAAAAAGAAAAAAAGGTAACATTTGACTATCACAGTGCTACATACATATGGAAATCCTATCTCTCTTCCAGACATTTGGAATGAAAATGAATTTTCCAATATGCTCTGAAAACAAACAAGTTTAGGCTTAGTTGGAGCTGCTGATAAATAAGAAAAAAGTTTCTGCATGTGGTTCATTCTTCTATATAAATGTATACAAATATGTGTGGTGGATTTTAATTTTTTTCACTGTGATATTATTCTGGACTGTGTGCACATGTGTATGGATGTGGTAGGGTCTTCTATGTTAAAAAAGTGTGCGTACATACATATATGTAGTTATTGCATATATGTGCACGTGCATATATGCTGCTCAGACAAGTGTGAAAATATCTAGAGCTGGTGTGATTGTATGTGTGTGTACTGTGTTCTCCCTTTCTGTTTTCTTAAATATGTAGTGAATTAATATTACATAGATTTTACTTCCGATTAGGAATTTATCAAGTAATTTTGACATGTCGCTTCACAGCTATTTCTTGTTTTCTCCCTCTGCCACAGGGTGAAAGAATGATGTGATGGACGTGAATATGGGCCGCTGGTCAGGCTCACGGCTACCTCCGCCATGCCTTGCCCTTCTGATTTTCAAGTTCTTGGCCTCCATTTGCCAGGTGGCTCACGGGACTGCCCCGCTTGGCTTTCAATTCACACATTCCACTTACAATGCCACGGTGTACGAGAATTCTGCAGCCAGGACCTATGTCAACAGTCAGACGAGGATGGGCATTACCATGGCTGACCTTTCATGGGATATCAAGTACAAAATAGTGTCTGGTGATGATGAGGGCTTTTTTAAAGCAGAGGAAGTCATAATTGCTGACTTCTGCTTCCTCAGAATAAGGACTAAAGGTGGGAATTCTGCTATATTGAACAGAGAAATCCAGGACAACTATTTATTGATGGTAAAAGGGTCTGTCAGAGGAGAGGACTTGGAAGCATGGACAAAAGTGAACATCCAGGTTTTGGATATGAATGACCTAAGACCTTTGTTTTCACCAACCACATACTCTGTCACGATAGCAGAAAGCACTCCCTTAAGGACTAGCATTGCACAGGTGACTGCAACAGATGCAGATATTGGGTCCAATGGTGAATTTTATTATTACTTTAAAAATAAAGTTGATCTCTTCTCAGTTCATCCTACGAGTGGTGTTATCTCCTTAAGCGGCCGGTTGAATTACGATGAGAAAAACAGATACGACCTTGAGATCTTGGCAGTGGACCGTGGGATGAAGCTTTATGGAAACAATGGTGTAAGCAGCACTGCCAAGCTTTATGTTCACATTGAACGTATAAATGAACATGCCCCAACAATAAGTGTAGTAACCCACATTCCCTTCCCATCAGACAAGGAACCTACCTATGCAGTTGTTAATGTTGATGACCTAGATGAAGGAGCCAATGGAGAAATAGAATCTGTTTCTATTGTGGCTGGAGATCCTCTAGAACAATTCTTTCTGACTAAAGAAGGGAAATGGATGAATGAGTACAAAATCAAAGAAAGAAAGCCTATTGATTGGGACAGCTTCCCTTATGGTTACAACCTCACCCTCCAAGCTAAAGACAAAGGATCTCCACAGAAATTTTCTGCGGTCAAACTGGTCCACATTGCTAGTCCCAAGAAAGAAAGTATCCCCCTGAAGTTTGAAAAGGAAGCATATGACATTTTGATCAGTGAATTTTCACCTCCTGGTGTGGTTGTTGCAGTAGTTAAGCTGATGCCTGAGCCACAGGGTGTGGAATATAGAATATCTCCCAGTGAGGAAGCTGAGTATTTTAAGATCAATCCCAGCACAGGTCTTATTACTACTGCTCGTCCTTTGAAAATCATTGAGAAGGACCTCTATGAATTAGAAGTATATGCAAACAAAGGTGGTGATTTAAAAGCACACGTTACTGTCAGGTTAGACGATGCCAATGATCACACTCCGGAGTTCCAGCAGCTCTCCTACAGCTCATTTGTCAATGAAAGTGTCCCAGTGGGGTCCAGCGTTCTGGCAGTGTCGGCAGTTGATGAAGACACGGGAGAAAACGGATACATCACATACAGTATTGCCAGTTTGAACTCACTGCCGTTTACAATAAACCAGTTTACAGGTGTCATCAGCACATCTGAAGAACTGGATTTTGAGTCCTCACCAGAAAGCTACAGGTTCATTGTGAGAGCTTCCGACTGGGGTTCTCCCTACCGCCATGAAAGTGAGGTGAATGTCACCATATACATAGGAAATGTCAATGATAACAAACCCCTCTTTGAAAAAGTGGCCTGTCAGGGAGTGATTTCATCTGATTTTCCTGTAGGTGGTCACATCACCGCTGTTTCTGCAATAGACATAGATGAGTTAGAGCTTGTGAAATACAAAATAATCTCTGGAAATGAACTTGGCATTTTTTATTTAAATCCAGACTCTGGTGTCCTGCAACTTAAAAAATCTCTTGTTAACTCTGGTATAAAGAACAGCAATTTTGGCCTTAAGATAACAGCAACTGATGGAGAGAACTTCGCTGATGCTATGTTTGTTAATATTTCAGTAGTTCATGGGAAAGTGTCTTCAAAGACCTTTAGCTGTAGAGAAACTAGAGTTGCTCAGAAGCTAGCAGAAAAATTGCTCAAAAAGGCAAAAGCAAATGTGAAGCTGAATTTGGAAGATGGTTTTCTTGATTATTATTCGGTCAACAGGCAGGCACCTCATTTTGACAAATCCTTTCCTACTGATGTCAAGGTTTCAGAAGATCTGCCAGTTGGTGCCACCATCCTGAGGATAAAAGCCTATGATGCTGATTCAGGCTTTAATGGAAGAGTACTTTATACAATTTCTGATGGTAATGTAGATAGTTGTTTCAACATTGACATGGAGATGGGGATACTTAGTGTTCTCATGCCCTTGGACCGTGAAAAAACAGAGCTCTATCTCCTTAATATTACAATTTATGATTTAGGTAATCCACAGAAATCTGCGTGGAGACTGCTGACTGTCACTGTGGAGGATGCAAATGATAACAAGCCCATTTTTTTACAGGACAGTTACTCGGTTAACATTTTAGAAAGTACGAGTCTTGGTACAGAGATTATCCAGGTAGAAGCCAGAGATAAAGACCTAGGATCTAATGGTGAAGTGACTTACTCAGTACTGACAGACACCCATCAGTTTGCTATCAACAGTTCCACGGGAGTGGTTTATGTGGCAGATCAACTAGACCGGGAAGCAAAAGCAAACTACACACTGAAGATTGAGGCTCGGGACAGAGCAGAGAGTGGCCATCAGCAGTTTTCCGTCGTGCCTCTGAAGGTTTTTTTGGATGACGTTAACGATTGCTCTCCAGCCTTTATCCCATCCAGCTACAATGTGAAGGTCCTTGAGGACCTGCCAGTTGGCACTGTCATAGCTTGGTTGGAAACTCACGATCCAGACCTGGGCTTGGGAGGCCAAGTCCGCTACTCGCTGGTGAATGACTACAACGGGCGGTTTGAGATCGACAAGGCCAGCGGCGCCATCCGCCTGATCAAGGAGCTCGACTACGAGAAGCAGCAGTTCTACAACCTGACTGTGCGTGCCAAGGACAAGGGGCGCCCGGTTTCTCTCTCTTCTCTTTCTTTTGTGGAAGTTGAAGTGGTGGATGTTAACGAAAATCTTTATACCCCATATTTTCCTGACTTTGCTGTCGTTGGATCTGTAAAGGAAAACTCCCGCATTGGTACAAGTGTTTTGCAAGTTGTTGCTCGAGATGAGGACTCTGGAAGAGATGGGGAGATCCAGTATTCCATCAGGGATGGTAGCGGCCTGGGGAGATTCAGCATCGATGAAGAAACTGGTGAGTTTTGTTTCTAATTTCTCCTTCATAGAGGTTTTTTTTCAAAAGCAAAGCTCAGGCATAATTGTTTTCTACCCTTAACAAGAAATTCAGTTCTTCTTAACAGGCAAGATAGAATTATAAATAAGGATTTTCCAGGCACAGCAATGACATGATTTAATTACCTGGTTACATTCATCACTCTTGTGGATGTGAAATTATACACATTCCTTTTCAGCAGCTATGTGATGACTCTATTTAGAAGGCAGTGACAGTTACAGAATGACTCCTTTACAGTCAGTGCATTATCTGTTGATCACTGTAAATTATTCGGGCCACCTCCACAGAGCCACAATACTCATGACCTTGAATCTGGTGTTAAACCCAATGGAAGGAAATAAGGAGCATGAAAGAAAGATTATTTTGTCCTAAAACCTATTTGTGGTCTTGGTCTTGTTGCTTCGAGTCATTTTTCACGGGAGTTATTCTGGAATGACACACTATTGTGTGTAATACACTTCTTTGTAGCATGGGGTTTATCAGTGCTGGTGTGCTTATGTAAAAGGCAGAAATCCAGGGAAATATTCATAGCTGTAAATGACCTGTGCTAGCTTTTCTTTGATGGTGGTAGTATTATAAACACTGTTGTTAGAAAGCATTGTTAATATAGTAAAGGTTTTCAGATACTGAACTTTATTACCATACCACCCTATTGCAATATGTTCAAAATACTAAATATAAAACACTTAAAAACTGGCTGTTTAAATGTCTGATGGGTGTTGGGAGTAATGGTGCAGCTGTGTACCACTAGATGTAGTGAAGAAATTAGAAAATATTAGTCAACAGTTTCAGAAATTATATTAAATATGTTAGGTCTGTGGATTTACTGTGGTTTGTATGTCTTCTTCTGAAGCTTTTAATTGAGAATGTGGTATTAAACATAAGATTAAAATGTATGTTTTGGCAAATTCAAACTGTTTAATCAAATGTCAACTTTCTAAACTGAACATTATGAAAAACAGACGACATTACAAATGCTGTGGCTCTCTAAGTATAAGCAGAGAAAAATATTTTTATTCTATTTTTGCTACAGCCTTGCTGCTACAGCTGTACACAGATGATTGCAGTCAAAACCTTATGTCCAGAAACATCAGACTTGAGTGTCAGAAGTCAAGAGGGCACCTAGTGTAATTTCCAGAAACGTTAGGAACTCACATATCCTACAGTGCTGATAGAAGCGGAAGGCATTCAGGGAACATTATTTAGACATTTGGACATGTGTTCAAATATTAACCTCCTGCATTTGAAAATTTTGTCCTACCTACTTATTGAGCAGTAGCAACTTCATCTCAATGGAGTCTTTATAAAGCACTGGAAGGTTGGTGCAAATGCTGCAGTATTGATACAGAAATCTCAGCATTCGACATTTATTGAACTTAGAAGAGCTGTTAGGGAAAGTAACTCAGTGAGTGTCACTCATAATATAACAAGTTTTTACCTTGTGCCTACACTAGTAGAAGTGATGGCCTAGAATAAGTTAGGTCCCTTGTTCTGTAAAGCACAAATCATGTTTTAATGTGAGTGGAAATTGTACTCGGTTTTCCACTTTAAATATACTTATTTTCTTTCCAAAATTGAAATATATTTTGTGGAGGAAAAAAAAGCCCCAAATTTCCCAAGATACAAAGATTTTTCTGCCTTCCACACTTTCAGGAGTGTTACATGAAAATGAACCAACCTCTGTGATTTGACTTAATCATTCCAGAAGAGACTTGATGATCCACCAGATCAAAAGATTTGGGATTCTTGTTTCAGATTTCCCCAAATTTTCAATACCTTGTAAGCCTTCTTGAGAGCAGTTTGAAGACCTCTTTGGGTGCAGAGCTGCTGCCAGAGTGATGTGGACGGCAGGGCTTCAGGGTTACTTTGGGTGCTGCTGTTGTAAGCTGAATGCAGGATTTGACCTTCTGTGTCAAATAGAATGCAACATTAATACTCTGCTATTGAACTGGTGGCAACTTAAATGCTGCTGAATGATGAATCAGCTTTCTAGCTGTAGAAAAGGGCTTAAGTCACATATTGAATTAATTTATAAAGAGATAGCTGTTTATTTACTTTCACAGCAGTTCATTTGTCACTTTTAAACTGACCAACTCTATTGGCTTATGTACCGTCTCTCCTGAAATTTGTGAAGGTAAGCAGGAGTGTGAAGTACAACAAATCAATATTTTTGGCTGCTGCCTTAATGAAAAGATGACTGCAGCATCCATTATAATCATTAGGATATAAACTGGGCCAAATTCATCCTGATATATGAGCAGGCTGGACTGCTAGCCAGTCTGTGCTTTCAGCAAAATTCTGCTCAAGTGCATTATTTTTATTTTTCTGAAATATTACATGTTAATGGTGTCGCCCTGTGTGTTGAATGAGAGGTCCTTTTGCTCCCTGAGGCACATTGGTATTGAGGAGTTGAAATGGGGAGAAGCAGGCCTTCATGATGGATACACACTGCACCATGCAGCTGTACCTTTGTTGTCATGGTGGCTTCTTCTTCCACTACAGATGTGTATAGGTGCATAATGGTGCATCTGGAAAAAATGAGGCTCAGGAGAGATCTCACTCTCTACAAGTGCCTGAACGGAGCTTGTAGTGAGGAGGGGGTCAGTCTGTTCTCCAAGTAACAAGTGTGAGGACAAGAAGAAATGGTCAGGAGAGGTTTAGATTGGGTGTTAGGGAAAATTTATTCACTGAAAGAGTTGTGAGGCATTGGAACAGGCTGCCCAGGGATGTGGTAGAATCACCATCTCTGAAAGTGTTCAAAACACTTGTGGGCATTGTGCTCATGGCCATGGCTTAGTGATGGACTTCAAAGTGCTGGGTTAATGGTTGGGCTCATGATCCTGGAGGCCTTGTCAAAGTTAAAGGATTCTATGATTTGTGATCTATATCCACCAAGCTTATCTAGCTTTTGGCGTAGGTTCCATAACAGGCTATTCTGCATTCTGGTTGATACAGTGGGTTGCAGTCAGTGAGCTTGGGATGCTTCTCTGTATTGGTCCTTATGGATCCTTCTGCACAGTGTAAATGTGTAAATCTGGGTGCTATTGTAGTTTGATAAGAGTTGTACCATGGGGGTGAGCCTGGAATTCCCCTCCTGCAGTGTGCTCTTTGCCTTCCGTCATATAGAATTGGTTTGGAATATTGTTGTTATGGCATTTACTGCTAAATATGCCAGCTCATACATGGTGTATGTAGTATATAGTACATGAAGTGTGTAGTACATGAAGTATAGCAAGTATTTGCCAGCTAGCAGTGAGTCACTTCCAAATCTGCTTCAGTAGATTTACTTTCCATTTCCAGAAGTCAGAGGCAATACAAATCTGTAAATAAATAGAATGTCTCCTGAAGTGGTTTGTTGCAGTTCCTGACCTTTCAACTCCATCTGTGGTTTCCCACTTCCTTAGATTAAAAATGAAATTTCTCATGGGTTTAGAAGTCAGTCATGTTTCATAGCTAAAAATCTGGTTTCATACTTTTCTAGAGATTAAAAAAAAAGTAGAGGAACTTTTTTTTATTTATTGATTGTTACTATAACTGTCACAAACATGCCATTTAAAAACCTTGCACTGAGGAATATGTAATGTGATCCTTCTGTCTCCTGTTCAAAACTGCCTTTTTAAAA